>VUQK01023639.1:6958-17872 GCA_015106715.1 Bujurquina vittata | reverse complement strand
AATATTGCAATTTTTTTTATTAGAAATTTATAATTCAAAGTAAAAATGCTAAGAAATATCACAAAACTTTTCCATTTAAGTAGTTACAAATAGACAATGTTTTTGGGTTTATGAATTTTCATCACATTTCATGTCTCAATGTAATCATTAAAAGTCCATAAATGTCCTGTAGTACCTAAATTTTCAATCTGGACCTTGTCTCTTATGGATTGTGTGAAATTTCTGTTTTCCTGCAGTTTGTGTCACTTCAAATCAATATCAAGCATATTATTATTATTATTATTATTATTTATCAATAATTTATCATTTATATATTTCAATTTCTCCAATCTGAAAATTTGCACTTTCTGAAAAGTTGGTAAGCGCCTCTGTGACGCTGTGATCAACTAAGTCACTGACTTTGAAATGAAAAAAAGATTCTCAGATTTATCGAAAATGGAGAAAGTTGAGTTCAGCAGTTTTTTAAAGTTTAATTCAACAATGCTCACTCGCTTCCTTACGTAACGAAACATCACCGAACGTGACAGCATTGTTTTAAAACCTTTTCACTAACCCTGGGGCCACGAAACCTGCAGCACCTTGATGGCCAAACTTTGAATTCAAGTGGAAAAAAAACAGATCAAAGCAGACTGTTATAACAGTAATATGTATAATAGGAAATGGGATTTTAGGTTTTAATCTCTCACTTGGCTCGTACCCAGCACACCTGGCCAGGCTCAAACAAACACACAAACAGGATCCTCAAAGACTTACAGATACAAATTGGCAACAGAGATCACTAAACAGTTGCGTAAAGCTGGGCTCAGTCACTTCCTTTAAACACAGCCTCTCTGTGGTTACAGCTTTCTCTGTCTGCTAAAAGAAAGAAAGAAAGAAAGAAAGAAAGAAAGAAAGAGAAGGGAGGATCGCAGCCGGCATAAAGACACAGAAAAATGGAGCAGAGGGAGGAACTGGATGATTTGAATGCAGACAAAAGAAGATTGAAAATCAAAGATCTTAATGAATGACAAAAACGGGTCAAAGGAAGAATACAGGGATGGATAAAATAAAGAAAAGGGAAGGAAGAAAAATTTTCACCCGGTTGTTGACATGTGTCAGCCGCAGCTATCGGGCTTTAAAAAAGCCACACATGAGAGATTTGTTTGCTCTGTGAGAGTAAACTAGCCAGAGCAACGCCCTGCCACAGTAATGCGTTCTCACACAAACACACTGAGAGGGGCAGGTTGGCTCTTGCAGCAGGGAAACAGTTTGCAGAGCAGACGGAGAGAGTGAGAGGCATTAGGAGGTTGATCTAAGGCGTGGCTCGCATTTACTCACCTAGCTGGGGGGGTGCACAGAGACCGCTTTTAATAAAAATCATCAAACTTTGATTCTTTTCAGCTTTTTCCTAAATCTTTGTGCCCAATGAGTACTTACTGCAGAAAATCCAGGACGTGCACAAGAGAGCAGAGACCCAGCGTGTGTTTGTTATCTATACAACAATGCTTGTTGTTTTATTGTTGTGGCTTTCTAGTATACAAGCGCAAACAGCACACTTCAAAAAACCAAACAAAACTTGTGGATCATGCTGATGATGGCTGAAACTTTCATCCCCTCACATGTGATCACGGGTTCTCAGAGTGACTGGGCTATTTTTATTTAGTTTTATTTTTTTTTTATTTTTGCTAGCATTTGGTGCTGGAAGAAGTTAATAAATACGCTAAAAAAAGTGACTAATGTTGGTCAGTTAGTTACATAATAATAGAGCATCTCAAATATGAGAGTCCCAGTCAAGCAATGAATAAAAAGGATATTGTGGTATTGCGTGCCTACCTTTAAGTATGTGTAGGTAGATATGTTATAATTTCAAATAATGTAATTGAAATTCCATTTAATTACACCTTTAGTCGCGTTAGAAAATGTTACACACTTTTCTAGTCTTACTGACCACTCAGTGCGCTTTAGACTACAAGCCTCCTTTAAGCATCCACTCATACAGTAATCTGTGTCCAACTTAGAAGGCACCAGTTAACCTAACATGCGTGTATTTGGACTGTGGGAAGAAGCCAGAGCACCCACAGGCAACGAAAAGCATCATTTGGGGTTCGAACCAGGAACCTTCTTGCTGTGAGGCAACAGTGCTAACCACAGCAGTTTTGTTTAATACAACAGGATGTTCATGTAGCTTATGGTCCCACTTTGAGCGTTTCATAGGACAGCAAACAGTAATGACAATAAGATACTTTGTGGCTCACAAGCTGCTGTAGAGTTGCTGTAAGTTGACATGAGTGTGCGGTGTGAGAATGAAATGCCAGATTTAAGGCTTCAAAACCAACTTAACAAAGCACTGGGTGATGTGGACATGATAAATAAGCCTCATAGGGATCAGATGTTGATGCTGATGAATTGCACTCTATCTAAGAAGCATGCTTTAAAACAGCATGCTCTGGCAACATTAGTCATTTTCATGAGTGAAAGTAAGGGGGGGGGGGCTGATTGGCAGCTAAATGTTCTTGAAGTATAAAGAGCTGACGGGGACTTTGGTTTCATTTCTGTAATTAGATTAGTCACATCAACACAGACTTCTGTGTGAGAGTGACTTTCTAACATCCTCTAACCCTCTAATAAGCTTTAGACGTGTCATTAACACTGTTTGAGAGGCATTAAAACACTCTGATCTGTTTGTTACTGTGTATTTCTGCCAGCGCTCGTGTGTCTGTGTGTGTGTGTGTGTGTGTGTGTTTGAGAACGCCTAACCTAATCTAGTTTGTCACACACATTTTGCGTTGCAGTGAAGTGGGGCTGGGTGTGGCAGCTGCTTTTTAAATCCACGAGGGCTGGATGACCTGTCAGTGCTGCCGAGTGCCTGCCAGAGAGCCAAACTGCTGCCGAGCGCCTGCCAGAGAGCCAAACTGCTGCCGAGCGTCTGGAACGATGACATCAGAGACCAAACAGTCGAGTAAGTCCACCAACTTTCAGACGTGTATTAACTGAAGCTCATCATCGTATCGCGTTCGAGTGCCTTTGACCTGCCCGCATACGTTGTCTGGTCATGAATGAAGAGCTTAATGTTTTCCTACTTGCATGAGATGGTTTGTCAGAAGTAATCCTAAAATATCAGATTTGCAGAAGAGTTGAATCCACATCAAATTAAAAAATAAGATCGTGGTGTGCTCTCAGCTCACATGAACCCAGTCACTGTTCCAGTTTCTAGAAATCTTACTGGGAGCTGCTGGTAAAAGTTTTCAGAGATTGAAGATGATTTTTGAGTGTGTGTGTGTGTGTGTGTGTTAAATATCTAGCTTAATCAATTATAAGAAACTGCAAAACAACAACAAAAAAACCTAATGAATTACAGCCATGATAAAACCAGAATCAAAGATGTCCTGTAACTTTGTCTGTTAAACTGAATTCAGGCCAGTTTTAATTCAGAAATCCTTCTAAATATTAATGACACCATCATGATCAATTCGAGTCTCCTGCACAAGTCAGCATTACATCTGAATAAGATCAATATTAGATTATTGTGGTTGCTTTTTGTCCATGCATTGAGCTGACATCTATAAATAAGCAGTGCAAACATTACTGCTTCGGGGTAAAAAGACTGATGCAAAAAATAGGAAATAAATGCAGAAAAGTTTGAAAAGATAATTGTGTTCTCATTGCGGGGTTTTGGTCCTGCAGTGAAGAACAGCTAATCTGACATTTCAGGTATGCATAAGTGAAACTGAATAAATAAAACTGATGTGGCAATGCTAGCAGTAAGCATTTTTTTTTTTCACTCTTTGTGGGGAGAAAATCACCGTGGAGAGGATTTATGAGCTGCAGCTGCAAATCATCACTGAGTTTCTTACAGCAGCCCCCTCTCTGACCCACCGAAACCAGCGTTTCCAAATCTGAGCTCAGCAATTTTGTGGTGACAGGTTTTTGGCAACAGCAGTGGTCGTTATTCTTTTTTAATTGATACTTTATTGATAATACTTGTACCCAATCCCAGCATTGGCTGTTCTCCCTGTGCTGAAGATCAATCTGCATCATTTTGTATTGTGTGTAGCTTATCGGGGTTATTTGATTCTGTTCTTGTCACAGAAATAGAGACAATGTTCTGACGGAAGTCACACAGTATACAGTTCTGGTACTGTGGGTCACTTCGTCCGCCTTCAGAGATCACAGATAAGCAAAAAGTTAAGCAGATATTAATGCAGGGTCAGCGCTGCCACGCAAATGCATCCCTCCTTAAAAACTCAATATGTATTTTTAGGCAAGCCTTTACTGTGTTTAGTCAAGTTAAAAGAGGAAAAGTCTGAATCCTGTTGATTTATGTTAGGAAAATAATATTTGTAACTCTCTCTCTACACTATAGTCTGAGTATTGTGAGTAATAATGATGATTAAAGTGTAAACATTATCTACAATGTGAAAGCAGGTGTGTTTTTCACTCCCTCACACACACCCAAACTCACCCAGCGATCACCACCAAATCCAGGTGACTTCATCTGTTCTAACAAAAGCTTACAGATTCATTTTTTCATGTCACAGGTTGAGAACTGACATCATCACTTTCTCAGGTTACATTTTTTCTCCGTTTCTTTTTCCAACCCGGACAATTTAAAGCCTCGTTACAAATCCTTCTCCTTTTTGCCAGAGTTTCACACGTGACACTAGAAAAAGCTCTAAAGCACAATGGAAATGTAAAAAGGCAAAGAAGAAAAGGAAAGTCTGTGCAGAGGGAGCTGAATGGTTCAGCTCGTGTCTCCAAACGTGCCTTTTTAAGAAGCCCCTCTCACTGTTGTGCACTGAGGCCCGTCTATGAGTTGTGGCCCGTGTGATTTATCATCGCAGGGCATTCACGGGCGCTAATCTGGAACACATCTGGAGGCCTTTAACAGTCTCTTGCAGCTCTGCCCAGTTTTGGCAGCATGGTGAGGATTAGCCAGAGTTCTCCACAGAGCTCAAGTGGCACACGAGCATTGTGTGACTTTCTCATCCTGCCCTGCTGTGACATGCCCACACATATTTTCTCCTCACATATAACTTAAGCTGAGTGACATTTTACGCTCTGATGACTGATTAAATATTTGTATCCACCCTGCCCTGCCCAAAGTTTCTGTTACTCAATTTCGAGACAGCAGAGTGACTTTTAAGAAACCCCAGTTTTGGCACCAACAAGGTATCCGTGTGACGAGCTTCTGCAACCCGCAGGTCAACGTCTGCCCACGTTAAAATGTGCCATTAGGTTACTGATGAAATAAAATGTTGGCCTCATTTCGTAACCTGACTTTCAGAGATTCTCGTTTCCAGTTTGTTTCTTTTTTCTTGCAGTTTTCAAGCGCGTGAATCTCAACTGTGAGACCAACAACGCTGAACACCGCACCAAAAAACTCTCAAAGGATCAGCTGATAGCGAGGCGAGGCCAGCCGTTCACCGTGACGGCTGAACTAACGCAGCCTTTCTACCCCGACCGTGACCCGCTCACCTTCACTGCAGTAACAGGTCGGTCTGTCGGCAAATACTGTAGGCATTTCTTCTAAAGTAACCAATCTCAGCAAAGGACTTGGAAAGTATCTTGAATACACGGTTAGCGAAAACATGCCTACGACTGACACACTGTAATGCAAACATATGTAAAGTCAATATAAATCAAATATGTCAAGTGAGCAGAGGTTGAAGGAAGAGTGCGTCACAGCAGCGCACGGACATTCAAACATTCACTGGCTATTTTTGTTTGTCATCAGCATTGTTTTGTGAGAAAAATATTACACACTGGATGAAATAAATGAATAAATCAAAGCTTTTTGTTCTGTGCAAAGATTTGGATGTGACAGAGAGTCTGAATAAAAGTCAGGTGACACCAGTGTGGGTGGGGCAGCCACCTGAAAGGGCAGGAGACAGCCAGACATGACACAGAAGGGAAAGGCTCTTTAAAATAAACCGAGCTTTACTTCTCAAAGGCTTTTGATAATTAATGTCTTCTCTTTTTTTTGTTTGTTTGGGTTACTCATCTATTGGTCTCTTTTGTTGGAACTTCAAAATAAGCATGTGCAGAAGTCATGAGCTTCTCCTGGGAAATGGTGCAGTGAAGTGTGCGAACATACACCGAAATATAGAATATAATGCAAAATAGAGTTTGTGCAATTGTAAAAAGTTTGAGGGTCAATATTTGTGATGATCGCCTTTATTGATCATCGCAGCCTGAACTCTCTGAGGCAGCTTTCTGGTCATTTCTTTAAGCAGTCCTCGGGAATCGTTCTCCGGACTCATTGAAGGACATTTAAGGCTCTTCTTTGGGTGTCGGCTGCCTTTTGATCCATTCTCAGGATGATGCTTGCTGATTTCTGATTGTAGTGTTGTTTCAACCTTGTATATATCTCTATGTGCAGCACTTTGGTCAACGTTTGTTGTTTGAAATGTGCTATACTGACTTGACTTGAACAATTCAATCAGATGGTATTGCGTGGTGGATCAAAATCAGCATCCGTGATCCCGTCTATTTTGTCAAGATCTCTCCATGCACACCGACAACAATTTGGACCCAAAATTTCTCTTTTGGGTTCATCTGTTACCACTGATTTTCAATCCAGTTCTTGTGTAACTTAGCAAACGTATTCCTGTCAATATAGCATTTTTCATAGTTTAAATTCAAGAAATTATGTGTTTTTGATACTAAGTATGTAATAAGTGCCAAAAGAGACCATTTAAAATTGTTTCCTTTTCTAATTTGTTAAGTGTCGACACAACAGCAGTTCACTCCTTACGTTATGTGTTGTTATGCTTGAATGATTGATAGGTCAGCTTAACAAAAATCACCTGAAAATGGTCAGGTTATTTTCAAGTCAAAATGTATTTCTATAGCACATTAAAACAACCTCAGTTGACCAAAGTGTGGAACAGGTTACACAAAATATCTCCTACTGTATACATCATGTGTCAGGAGACCTGACTGAGAAACCACAGGACACAGCCTACTTATACAGTAGTGACTTGTCAAGCACAGAGCAACATATTTGGTTTCTCATCATTTCTGACTGTAAATGCTTATAAAATGATCATCAAACGGCATTCAGTGAAACTTGAGACCATAAACTCATCAGAGAAGTGTTTTCCCCCAAAGCCTTCTTTACAACTGCTCTTCCCTTTTGAGCAGTTGCCCCCTTCTGGCCATTACAAATAATACAGGTGTAAGTCACGTTGGTGTCACGGTGTCCATCTTTTAAGTACAGTACTGTATTGTTACATCTGTGACCACAGTGCTTCCTCTCTACAGGAGAACAACCATCTGAGGACCTCGGGACAAAGTCATGCTTTGGTATCCCAGACAAAATCCAGCGTTCACCGTCAGCAAAGGCGGTGTGGAAGGTGGAGCTTGGGAAGGCATCCAACCCAGAAATGGGCTCCTTGATTTTGACCATTACCCCTCCGGCTAACACCCCAACTGGAGAGTACAACTTATCTGCGAGACATAAGGACAGCGAAACATTGCTGACAACTCTGGTTGTGCTTTTCAATCCTTGGTGTCCTGGTAGGTTTGTTAGCTTTCTGTCTGCCCACCTATTTCCCACCTGTCCATCAACACATTTGATCTTTGGAGCTTGTTTTCCTTAAAAACGCTGTCTGTGTTGGTCTGTCTGTCTCATGCATTTATCACTATATCTGTCTCTGTAGATGACTCAGTGTCTCTGTCTGATGAGGCAGAGAGACAGGAGTATGTGATGAATGAACGGGGGTTAATCTACACTGGAAGTGGGAGCTACATCTCATCTATTCACTGGGACTTTGGGCAGGTATGCACACACGTGCGCACACGCACACACACTGTGTAGGCTTTGTGGATTAGTGATGTTCAGTTTAACAAACACACAGCAAAAAGCACCGCATTCATCACAGTGTTATCAATCAGTCTTTTTATTCAGTCTTGTCAGAATTCTAGCCACTGAATACCTAATGCAACAATTGTATTGGTACTGCGTATTTAAACACCAGTATATTTACACCACTATAATATTTGAGTTTTAGAAGCAAAGCAAAGCCTGCAAAGCAAAATAAAAATGGTTTAGGTCGTTCGCAGCATGTAAAAATTCATTGTGCTAAAGTAAAATATGGACAAGCCAAAACAAACATGCACCTTTTTGACTGCATGCTGCATTCAGGTTTCTTCATAACTGAAAGTGCAACCAGCATCAGCCTCTGCAGGAGCAGACAAGAAGCTCATGCCTGCTCAGAGCTTGCAGGAATAAAGAATTTACTCACCCAAGAACGGCTCAGTGAGACATTCAGTATATAAGAAATTTGACATTAGTGTGGATCATTTTTCACATGCTGCTGTGAAGTTTTACGTACATTTTATATATTAGCTGATTCAAGACAATATTAAACTTCAGAATGAAAGCAAGTGCTTTGATTATTTTTGACTATAAGTATTGCTTTTCCATGATGTATGAATAACCTACAACACTGCAGTTTAAGATCAGCTGTTTGCTTCCTGTCCAGTTTGAGGAGAACATGGTGAAGATTTGTCTGACGATGTTGGACATCAGCCCCAAACACCTGGCAAACCCAGCTAATGACGTTTCTGCTCGCTGTAACCCCCTCTACGTCAGCCGGGTGGTCAGCACCATGGTAGGATATACGCTCCGTGTGCGCCGCACAGATCTACTTTATTTGCACAGCACATTTCAGCACGAAGGTAATGTCAAGTGTTTTACATAAAGAATAAAAAGGCTCCAGGGTAAAACGGAAAAGCAACAAAAAAGGAAGGACGGAATGATGGAAGGAAATAAAGAATGAAAATGAGTAAAGAAGGAAGGAATAAAAAAAAGCATAAAAAGAAGTAAAGTAAAGAAAGAAGGAAATATAGAATGAAAAAGGAGCAAGGAAGGAATAAAAAAGTGAAGAATGAAGGGAGGAAGTCGGGCAGCGCAGTGGCATGGTGGTTTGCACTGTTGCCTCACAGCAAGTCGGTCCTTGGTTCGAATCCACCATCTGACCAGGATCTGTGTGGAGCCTGCGTGTTCTCCCCATGTCTTTCCAGGTACTCCAGCTTCCTCCCAAAGACATGCATTTAGTGGGATTTGGTTAATTGGTGATTCTAAATTGCCCATAAGTGTGAGAGCAAATGGTTGTTGGCCTTTCTTTGTTTGCCCTGTGACAGACTGGTGGTGACCAGTCCAGGGTGTACTCTGCCTTTTGCCCTATGGCAGCTGGGATAGGCTCCAACCCCAATGACTGAAAAGGAAGGAAAGTAATATACTTTTAACATGCTATTTTGACACCAAGCTGTTGGAATTATAGCTGTTTTATGGTTAGCAGTACAACAGCTCTTTTAGTATTATTCATTCCACAGATTGAGAGTTGAGAGAGCGAGGAAGGCAGTAAACGTATACGGTCCTGTTTTCAATATATATGAAACAAAACTTATGGTTGATTAAAGTTTTATTGTTATTCTGAGGGGAGCCTAATCTGACTTGTATGAATCACGTTATTAGGAGGAGAACTTTGATTTCCTTTTTCTTCCAGATCAACAGTGAAGACGACCGTGGCATCCTCCAGGGACAGTGGGCAGGTCCTTTTTGGGGTGGGGAAGCACCCTCTCACTGGTCTGGCAGCTATCCCATCCTCAAGCGGTGGTACAACATTGGCTGCAACCCGGTCAAGTATGGACAGTGTTGGGTATTCGCCGGCGTGATGTGTTCAGGTACTAACTCTGCAAGTCCGTAACTCACTTCCTCTGTAACGCAAATGCATACCTAAATATCTATTTAGGCAACCTGCTGAAGTTCAAAATGAAGCATCAGAATGGGAAGGAAAGGTGGTTTAAGTGACTCTGAATGTGACGTGGTTGCTGGTGCCAGATGAGCTGCTTTGAGTATTTCAGAAACTGTTGATCTTCTACAATGTTCCTACACAAACACCTCTAGGGTTTATAGAGAATGGATGAAAATGAGACATCATTTCTCTGGGTAAAAATGCCTTGTCGATGTCATAGGACAGACGATATTGCCTATACTACTTAGAGCTAATAGAAGGGCAAACATAACTCAAATAAGCACTCACAACAACAAAAGTATGCAGAAGAGTGCCTCTGAGCACACAACACATTGAACCTTGAAGCGGATTGGCTACAACAGCAGAAGACCATCCTCAGTACCACTCCTGTCAACTAAGAAGAGGAAACAGAGGCAACAGTTCCCATGGGCTCACAGAAGATTGGAAAAATGTCATCTCATCATAATTTCTGCTGTGACATTTGGACAGTAGGGTTCAAATTTAGCATAATCAACATGAAAGCCTAATCCTTCCTGTCTTATATCAGTGGTTCAGGGCAGGCTGGTGGTTGTGGAGTAATGGTGTCTGGCAGGGGCGGGGCTTCTGGGGGGGCTGGGAGGACGGCACGGCCCCGGCCCAGGCCTAGAGGGGGCCCAGATGGGAGAGAGGATAAGATTCCAGGTAGCCAGGCCTCTATCATGTCCGAGGAGAGCTGGGGAAGGCGAGCCCTCTCCTTATTGTATCCAGATGAGCACAGTGTATGGCCAAAGGCATAGCCTACTTTACATCATCCATCATTCATGTTTTACACGTGGGTTTTAAAGGTTGCCACAGTCAGGACTGAGTCATGGTTGCTAAAAGCTTTACAAGACTTTTCATCATCAGTCACTTGGCAACAGATTGGACTAAGCTAACATGAGTGGCACTTCATATAAGCGTAAAAGTGGAGCGGCAAAGAGAAAAGAAAAGGAAAAACTAGAGCAAGGAAAAGCTAAGTTACAAAAACTGGACCAAAATTTTACCAGACTTAAAAGCTACTTATACAGGCTCTGAGCTGATACAGGCTCTGAGCTGATACAGGCTCTGAGCTGATACAGGCTCTGAGTTGATACAGGCTCTGAGCTGATACAGGCTCCGAGTAGAAATAAAGTGGGTGTCAAAATGATCCGATCGC
>VUQK01023637.1:0-10165 GCA_015106715.1 Bujurquina vittata | reverse complement strand
GCCAGACATGACAGGCAAAAAAAAAAAAAAAAAGACGTCATAGAGACCCCAGTAGAGCACTTCGCTCTCAAACTGCTGGCTTACAGTTCTTGTGGTTCCTACAGTAGAATACTTAAGAGTAGAACGGGAGGAAGAGCCTGCAGCTTTCAGGCCCCTCTGCTGTGGAACCAGCTCCCAGTTGGGATTTAGCAGACAGACACCCACTCTATTTTTAAGATTAGGCTTAAAACCTTCCTATCTGATCAAGCTTGTACATGTACAGTAGTTAGGGCTGGAAAAGGTGACCCTGAACCCTCCGTTAGTTATGCTGCTATAGGCCTAGTCTGCTGGAGGGTTCCCATGTTGCACTGAGTGTTTCTATTCATTCATCTCTTTTTACTCTTTATACTTCACTCTGCATTTAATTATTAGTTATTATAATTCTCTGTCTCTCTTCCACAGCATGTCTTTTGTCCTCTCTCTCTTCCCTCAGCCCCAACTGGTCACATCAGATGACTGCCCCTCCCTCAGCCTGGTTCTGCCGTAGGTTTCTTCCTGTCAAAAGGGAGTTTTTCCTTCCCACAGTCACCAAATGCTTGCTCATAGGGGGTCGTTTTGGCTGTTATGTTTTCTCTGTATTATTGTAGGGCCTTTACCTACAATACAAGGCACTTTGAGGCAACTGTTTGTTGTGATTTGGTGCTATACCAATCAAATTCAATTGAATTGCTGGTCCATTTGAAATTTATTACTCATTACCATTGTAACCAGTTCAAATAAAAGACTATATTAAAGATGAAGGTAGCCACCATAATGTCACCCAGTTTAAGGATTTTGCATTTTGAAACTTTTACATTTTGGTCACTGACATGTTGTTTTGTGCAAATGACCATATTTAGAAAAAAGCTTAACTGGTATAACTGTACAGGTTTGATGCTGTTTTGTGATGTACCACTGCCTTTAGGTAAGGTGAGGCCTTGGTATACCAGGGTTGCTTGAATTTGAGCCCAGGCCTCTGCTTTATTACACTGCTGATGAGCAGTCACCACCTGAGCCTCCACATGAAATTTCAGTTTCTGTGTTGTTTGCAGCAGAATTTCCCCTCCAAGTATTTACTGTGCTGAATAGATCTGCTGATATTTATGTTCTAAATAAATACAATGCTGAGAACCAAGCAAACAATCTATGCATCTGATAGATGTGCTTTTTTATTTATGAAGGAAGACATTTTAAACTCTTTAGTTTACAATTAAATCACTTAATATATTAAAAAATCAGAAGATATCACATGTACATGGGAATTCTTGGTTCAGTAAAATCCATCCCAGCAGCTGGCTGACTCCCCTCCCCAAGAGAGCACAGATTCTAGGCTAAACATAACACTTTATACTACAAGCACTATCTACAAACACTATCAAAAACAGATAGAGAGCCGAGGTTTAGACTTGGCCTTTTCAGTTTGGTCCTTTCCAGTGGCTGGTTCTGGGCTCAAGGCACGAGCTCCTCCAATCAGTAATAAAAGAATGACATGCCTTCCTTCTCTGACATTTCCCTAATCATTTACAAGGCAGTTTTATCCACCTTAGTAACAGGTCATGGTGACATTCACCAGTGACGTGCGGTGGGGTTTGTGACAAGTGAGCCACTGAGTCATCTGGAGTCGGATGTGCACATGAACCCAAAATAGAAGCTTATATTTCAATATAAATTATGCTTATGAATAATTATGCTTTAATCAACTCCATACTGTTCAAAAATGATGGCAAGAAAAACTAATTATTAAATGTAAGTTCAAACTATTGTTTTTTTGAAAGAAAAAACGTATTATCTTACCTTTATTTGGAGATGAAATCTGTGCGCCTATCCTTCTCACTACTGGGTCAGCACTGTTGCAGCACTGCCCCCTATCGGTGCGGCACGGTACTTTCTGCCTCACTGTATATTTTCACCGCGCATTTGCACCATTCACAAAGAATAAACATGGCACACACATTCATTCAGTATATTAGACAGACTGTGGGACATCAGCATGTGTAGCACGTGTAATCAAACATTTCTTCCATGTGTTTCAACAGGCGATGCGACAATTCCGCGATTTTGACCATTAACGCTTAGAGGTAATTCGTGTGTGTGTACTGGAGGGACCTGATGTGTAATGAGTCAAGCATGTCATCATTAAAAGAATGGATTTAGCTGACAATATTCAATTCAGTTCAATTCAATTTTATTTATATAGTGCCAAATCACAACAAATAGTTACCTCAGGGCACTTTGTGTTGTGGGTAAACACCCTACAATAATACAGAGAAAACCCATCAGTCAAAATGACCCCCTATGAGCAAGCATTTGGTGACAGTAGGAAAGAAAAACTCCCTTTTAACAGGAAGAAACCTCTGTCTACAATTGGTCATGTAGGAAATTAATGAATGATCAGAAATGAGACGATACAGCTGAAATCCACAGGGCTAAGAGACAAGAGCTGCAGAAATGGTACACAGGGTATGTGAGTGTGTTTCCTAAAATGCTGGTTTTTGTCATTTTATGGAATATGGTTAAAAAAAACCCTGCAACAACAACAGCAATATATGACTATTGTAGTCTTTTTTTAAAGGGTGGCTTCATTCAAAAGCTTATAATGGAAGGGAGGAGACAAGGATTTGTTAAGAAAACAAAACTTTATTGATGTTATTGATTAATAGAAGAACCATAATACATGCACATACAATGACAGGGTAGGAATTTTGAATAACACCTACTGGACCCAGAGCTTGTATAAAGTAGTGGTGGAGCCAGACATTCAAGTATAGCGAGGACTATGAGTCGTCCAGTTTCTGATCAGTGGTCCTCACACACATTGCACAGACAAAAGTTGAAATCAATGGGTTGAAGAGGCCTGCTTCATTTTTTTTCTATAATTTAATGTATTTGAGTTTTTCCTATTTCATTTTTGTTTTAAATACAAAACAGGACATATGTTACAACACCATTAATTGGGAATAGCTGTAAACAGAATGTGGCACAGAAGAGACATCTCCTATTGTCAAAGGGCTTGTCAAATACACTACAAATCTATTCCATTATTCTATTACATAATAGATATTGTTGTTAATAAATAATTTATCCCCCATGTTCATTTAATATTGCAGTATTCAAACAGTTCATTTTCAAAGGTTAAAAGCTGAGTTCTAGAAAATAACAAATGATGTGCCATTAACAGTGATATGAGAGGAAGGATAAAGAATCAGAAACACCAGAAGTGATCAACAAAAATTACAATTACAGCACTGCTATGTCTCAGGTTTAGGAAGGTTATTTGCATGTGCAAAAGAGTACAGTTGACAAAACACAAAAATAACAATTTAGTTTTTATAACATTGTTATTACATTATTTTTTGAAGATTTAATAAAAATCAGAATATGATTTGATTAAAAAATAGTTAACCAACTGATCTACTCTAAAGCTAAAACATTATACAATTGTATATTTTATAGAACATTTTCACTGCACAGTTCCAATATAATACATTGTTGGGTTATTCCCAATTCCAATGAAATTGGGACGTTGTGTAAAACATAAATTAAAACAGAATACGATGATTTACAAATCCTTTTCAAACTATATTCAACTGAATACACTACAAAGACAAGATATTTAATGTTCAAATGGATAAACTTTGTCCTTTTTTTAATTTGCTTTTTTGTTTTTTGCAAGTATTCACTCCTGTGAAATGTTCCAAAAGAGTTGGGACAGGGGCAACAAAAGACTGTGAAAGTTGAGGAATGCTAAAAAAAACACACAAAAAAACCCAACAAAAAACTGTTGCACAGGTGAACAGGTTAACTGTAAACAGGTGAGTGTCATGATTGGGTATAAAGGGAGCATCCCCAAAGGGCTCAGTCATTCACAAGCATGGATGGGGGAGGTTCACCACTTTGTGAACGACTACATGAGCAAATCGTTTAACAGTTTAAGAACAAGATTTCTGAATGTACAGTTGCAAGGAATTTAGGAATTCCATCATCTACAGTCCATAATATCATCAAAAGATTCAGATAATCTGGAGAAATTTCTGCAAGGGGCAAGCCTGAAAACCAACATTGAGTGCATTAAAAACTGACATCATTCTGTAACATGGGCTCAGGAAAACAGAGATTTTAGGAACATAGCGAGGAAATGGAAGACCACAGGCACAGTTCTAGTTAAAGACCAGAGAGGCAGGCCAGGACAAATCTCAAATAAGCAGAGGTGAAGGATGGTGAGAGCAGTCATAGTCAACCCACAGAGCAGCTCCAAAGACCTACATCATCTTGCTGCAGATGATGTCACTGTGCATCGTTCAATTTCATATTAAGCGCACTTTGCACAAGGAGAGGCTGTATGGGAGAGTAAATCAGAAGAAGCCTTTTCTGCGCACACGACACAAACGGAGTCGCTTGAGGACTCTGTTTGAGTCTATATATATATGTAAGCGACTTATATAGTGCTTTTCACGATACTCAAAGATGCTTTACAGTTTCATTCACTGTTCATTCACACCTCAATCATACAGCTGACCTGAGGCAGTCTGACAAAAGCATGGCTGCCAATTTGGGCCTATGGCCCCTCCGACCACCACCCAACACCAGCCACACAACCACATTCAGACTTAGGCAATATGAGTGTCTTGCCCGGGGACACAATGACAGCTTGCGCTCAGATGGGGACTCGAACAACCCTCAGTGGTGCACCTACCCACTGCACCACTGCCACCCATTTGGACAATCGTGCTTCCTTTTGGAATAAGGTGCTGTGGTCTGATGAAACTAAAAGTGAGTTACTTGGACACTAAAAAACACATTAAATGTCAGGAAAAGAACACAGCATTCAAAGACAAACACTTGCTGCCCACAGTAACATTTGGTGGTGGTTCCATCATGCTGTGGGGCTGTGTGGCCAGTGCAGGTACTGGGAATTGTGTTAAAGTTGAGGCTCGCATGGATTCCAGTCAATATCAGCAGATTCTTGAGAACAGTGTTCAAGAATCAGTGACAAAGTTGAAGTTGCGCCGGGGCTGGATACTTCAACGAGTATCCAATCTACTAAATCTACTAAATATTGATGTCATTATTCTGTTGGGGTGCCCAAACTTATGCACCTGCATAATTTTGTGTAAATAATTATTGCACACTTTCTGTAAATCCTATAAACTACATTTCACTTCTCAAATATCACTTTGCTCATAATATATTTAACTGAAATTGTTGATCTGACCAACCAATAATTTATAAAGGAAAATCATGAAAATCATCAGGGGTGCCCAAACATTTGCAGACCACTGTAGTGTCTTCAGTTGCCAAACCCTTATTGAGTGTTGTTAAAAGGAAAGGTGATTAACACAGTGGTAAACGTGCCCCTGTTCCAACTCTTTTAGAACATGTTGCAGGCCTCAAATTCAAAATGATTGAATATTTGCAACAAAAAAAACCCCAAACAAACAAACAAAGAAAAAAACAATAAATGTATCTGTTTGAACATTAAATTCTTTGTAAAGTATTCAGTTGGACATAGGATGAAAACGATTTGCAAATCCTTGTATTCTGTTTTTATTTATGTTTTGCACAATGTCCCAACCTTGTTGCAATTGGTGTTGTACTTCACGTTGTCCATCTTAAAAGAAAGCAACCAAAAAAGGCAGAACATGAATAAGAAAAAAGTGGTTAAAGCAGACACAGCAGCTCTGACCACTTTTTAAAAAAAATTGTAAATCTGCCCTGTAATATAAAAATCATAAGTTATATCTGTCTGCTTCAATAGCAATATTGGAAGCATACAGAAAAAAATATTTGTGAAAGATCAACAATAGTCCGGATGGGAAAAGATTAGTGCCACAAAAGTACAGATTCAAATTTAGACTTCTATGATTTTTTGTTTGCCTGCGGGTTCCTTAATTAACTAATTGTAAATTTCAGTGTTTCAAAACTGTTTTAAACCTTCCACAATTAGCTGAAGCTATCAACAGAATTTGAAGATGTAAATACACTGACTTTATGCTCAAAACATCTATGTATCTGTGTTGAAAAGATATAAAGTTGGCCACACTTTCTTGTAATAACAATTTGGACCACAAGATGGAATCAATGTATTGTGCAATCTGGAAAATAAATATGTGGAAGTAGAGGAAGCATCAATCCTAACGGAGATGGAAAATTAATCTAGTGGATGGTCCAAAATGTTAGTATGGTTACTTTCCAGGATGAAACATCTCTTGGAAAGGGAATGACTGATGCTGAGTGTGATGCTTAACTAGCAGCATTTCTTCTGTTATCTCTAATAGGCTGTTTTCACTAATATAGCAATAGCTTACACAAGGAATGAAACATTTGTAACGATGCTAATGACTTTTTAGTCTGGGGTCAGACAAAATACAAAACTACTCTTGGCTGGTGCTTTCTGGGTTATTATAGTTAATAGATTATACTATGCTGAGTTTCCGGGAAAACAGAGCCCACTGGATTTGAAAGTTCTAGTTAAATTAGGTTAATATACAAAATATACCTTTAAAACTGCAGTTATTATTAAGAATACAAATTAACACAGCAGATATGTCCAGCAAAACACTGGCTTGAAATGCTGGAAGACATAGCTACATAATCTAGTAAATCATTCGACAGGCTGCATGTGTGTTCAGCTGCAAGCAACCTTGTAATCAATCAAGTGGCAGCTCTCATCCAGATTTGAGGGTGAAGTTGAGGAGGAAGACGGAATGCATAGAATTTAGATGGTTCATGGGAGCATTTATTAAAGGCTAGTTTTGAGCACGCAGCAAATGTGTCCATCCAAAAGTACAAACTCCACTCTCAAGTGTAAATAAAAACAAAATATATTTGCAAATCTCACAAACCCATATTTTGTTCAATATGGAACACAGAACACACATCAAATGGGAAAATGTACCATTTTAAGAAGAATATGCGTTTTTGAGCCTGCTGGTAGCAATAAATCTCAAAAAGAAAATCCCCAATTTGTTTTAATAGAGCGATGCAGGCTTCTGGCTCCCTCTCCTCTTCAGTGCAGTGAATGTGGTGTTCATGTTTTCCAAAAAGAATTAGAAATTTTGAACTGCAGAACAGTTTTTCACTTTGTCTTAATCCATTTTAAATAAGCTTTGGACCAGAGAAGATGGCAGCGTTTCTGGATCATGTTTATACAGAACCAGTCAAACGTTTGGACACACATCACTGAAGGAATGGCTCAATGCGTCCTACCTTTTGACTTGTACTGTACATGTTTTTTTCCTTGCATGGTAGCGCTTTAACCTGTGTTTATGGATGGCACAGTGAGCTGTGTTCACAGAAAGTGATTTTTGGAGGCTTTTCTGAGCTCATGCAGTGATTTCCAAAATACAATCATGCCTCTTTTCAATGTAGTACTGCCTGAGGGCTCGAAGATCATATACATCCAATATTGTTTTTTGGACTTGTCTTTTCCACATAAAGAATTCTCCAGAATAATTTGTGTGACTCCTTGAATGTTTTGATGTTATTATGTACTGAGACATTAGAAGTCTTTGCAACTGGCAAGCATTATTCTGAAGTTCCATAAATTTTCAGATTAGGTTTTGTTCATATTAGTGAACCTCTGCTGATCTTTTGAGAAGCTGATGCTCTTTTTTTACACATAGTCATGTTACTGCCCCGTTGCCAAACAATCAAAATTAGTTACAAAATATTCCGCCAGATTATTTTGGAAACATTTACTTTTTCAGCTCTTTGTCCCGCCACCACTCCAACTTTGAGATGTGTTACTGCCATTAAATTTAAAATTTGCTAATATTTTTCATGAAATAGTAAAATGTCTCAGTTTAATCATGTGATTTTTTTTTCTATCTTCCATTATGAATAACATATGAGTTTATGGGATTTGCAAGTCAATAAATTCTGTTTTTATTTTACTTTTTACAAAGCATTTGGTTTTTAAAAACAGTTCATTCATGAGGCCATATTTCCAACACACACACACACACACACACGCACACACACACACACACACACACACACACACACACACACACACACACACACACACACACGCACACACACACACACACACACACACACACACAAAAGCCAAAAACAACAATAACAAAAACCTCTGGTAAACCAAGGCCAGATTATTCTCAGAAGTGACCTTGGGCAATAGTGTTTTTCAGCCTCTAATCATGATACATTTATTTAAGTCAAACCCCCACATTCTCTCAGGGTGTCACAATAGAGTGACACCCTGAAAATGATTTACCCCGGGTCTTGCCCTATGTTGTTTGGGATGGGTTCCAGACCCCATGTCACAGTAGAGGTGGATAAGAAAATGAATAGCTAGGATTTCTTAATCCTGGTAACTCAGAAAATTGATGAGCAGCTTTTAGTTTTAACATTTTAATCTAACCCTAACCATGGCTACTTCATAAAGAAAACATCAAAGATCAAGTCTTGGTGTATGTATCTATCTAAAGAGAGAGAGAAAAAAACAATTTAAAAGTCAATCCATTATCTTCCATTTATAATAAGTTGCATAACAGTGGCTGCAGGCTAAATATAATCCCAACATTCCCAATCAATTTTTCCAGTTCCTCTTGGGGGATCCAGAGGCATTCTGAAAATAGATGACTAGTCTCCTTCCTGTTTGTTTTATCCTGAACGTCTCCAGGGGCTGACATCCTGCCTAAATAGCCAAACTACCTCAGCTTGCTTTCACTGCAATGACTCTTGTCCACGGTCCCTTTGCATGTCTGAGCTCTGGACGTCTTATATCTTCAAGGCTGAGACCAACCACCCTGCAAAGGAAACTTATTTCTCTTGCTTGTATCCACAAACTCTTTTCGTCACTAGCCTGAGCTCATATTACAAGGTGAGGGTTGGGACATAGACCAACTCCTAAATCAAAAGCACTGTTTTCCAGCCAAACCGTCTCTTCACAATGCCAGCAATACTGCTGTCACTTCAACACTCAATTCATCACTTAAACTTCTTCACATGCGACAGCTATTGTCACCCAGGCTAGATAACTGAGCTAACAGTTAAAGCAGAACTTAATTACTTATAAATTAAAAAGTGAAATGCAGTAGCCTTATACTGGAAATAGAAATCCCATAATACAGCTGAACCATACTCCCCTGCATGACAGTTTGTGATTAATACGACTGATGGTGGGATAGTCCATTAATGTACAGTATGTTTCCCTATAAATCTAACAGAGTGCTGATTAGTTGTATGAGAAAATAATTTTTAGGATGGACGGTTAGTTCAAGATGGCAGGTGGCAATGATCCTGCTCTCACCTAACTTATTCTCGTCACCCACTTTTTTTCAAAGTCCATGATTTCAGAAATTCTTTACTTATTCCAAAACAAAACAAAACAAAACAAAGAAAAGTATGATTACTAAACTGATAAAGTGTGAAAGGAAGCTGTAAGAAAATCAGCAACACTTGACTAGCTTAGTCATATTCACACTTATAAAACATAAAAACCCCTCTGTGACAATAACTTATCGCGCATGGTTGGAGTTTTATACAAGCCCTAACAATTCTTAACGTGATAAATATTTTACAGTTTACTCTAGCAGCTCTCTATTAGTACTATGGAAAAAAAAGAAAAAAAAAAACTCCACAGCTGATAAAATATGTTTCAATCTTTAGAAATCAAAAATCCACAATATCAAAATACACAGCACAAAATATCTGAGGTATACGATGAAAAATATCAGCTGTCATATTATTAATATTATTTTGTATTTCTCTCTTGGGAGAGACGCTGTAATGATGCAAATACTGCATGTATTGCAATACCCATGTCTCAGTAATGTCTCTCGTTCTCACTCAGTCACACACGCGAACACGCACGCACTCTTTCTATCCTGCTGGAAGGTTGAGTATAGTTTGCAGGTGCTGCTAATAGGGTGCAAAGCGGCTGTAGCCTCCCCTGTATATACTAGCCTGCAGGGAAGACAGCACCAGCCCCACGTCATCAGCATGGCTCCGAGTTTTGGCATCTGTCAACGGGGGAAATGTGTTCTGAAACACACACACACACACACACACATTACAGACAGAAACAATGTCACACAGAGGTACATACAACCATGAGTGAAAACAGAAACGCACATACATATTCATATGAACACAAAAGTACACAAAAACACAGAAAAACACA
>VUQK01023628.1:0-10252 GCA_015106715.1 Bujurquina vittata | reverse complement strand
GGGAGCTTTTAGGACATCCTGACAATAATGAATTACAATAGTCCAGCCAAGAAGTAATAAATGCATGAATTAGCTTCTCAGCATCAGTCTGAAAAAGGATGTTTCCAATTTTAGCAATATTGTGCAAATGCAAAAAAGCGGTCCTACATATTTGTTTAATGTGTGCATTGAAGGACATATCCTGGTCAAAAATGACTCCAAGATTTTGCACAGAGTTACTGGAGGCCAAGGTAATGCCATCCAGAGTAAGTATCTGGTTAGACACCATGTTGCTAAGATTTGTGGGGCCGAACACAAGAACTTCAGTTTTGTCTGAATTTAGAAGCAGGAAATTAGAGGTCATCCAGGCCTTTATGTCTTTAGGCATTCCTGCAGTTTAACTAATTTATTCTAGCTGCGTATCTGATAACTGGGTGTAAAAATTGATAGCTCAGATATTGTTCCTAACAAATAGTTGTGTTCTCAGCACCTCTCGTGCCTTCCGGTGGTATTTGCCTGTGGGTGCTTTGGTTTTTTTTGTTGTTTTGTTTTTTTTAACATCTGTACCATCTCTATCATGGTTCCCTTTGGCCTATGAGATACGCAGGTGCTCGTAGCTGTCCTGTATGTCTGCTATTTAGTCTGGAATTTTCTATTTATGATTCTTGGTTTGAAGAATATTCTCCAATTTGCCAGGAATTTACCAAACATTTCCACACCAAAGTCCCCCATTTTCTCAAGAGGAATAATAGAAGTGAAAAACCAATGCATCACAGATACTTTAGGAGTCGACAAAACAACAATCTGCTACATTCTTTAAAAAGCACTGGCTGGCTCAGGAACACCAAAAGGTCATTTGTTATAAACGTTTACTTAATAATAAAAAAATATAAATGGGGTGAGCTTGAATGCCAAACTGTCATTGCAGAATGTTTGGTTTTACATACTCTGCCAAATGAGTAAAGCCAATAGAGCTTTTCCCACCTCACTGCAAATAAAATTTGCCACTTCATCACCCACAAATACCCACTGCATCAACAAGCTCTCAGTACCACTTTCTTTATGTGGATTTGTTTTCCAACAGATGTCTGCAAAATGCTTTAAGAAGTAGGTTATGCTTAATGTTTGGTCTTACAAAGTAAGACTTATGACTTATAATTCCAGTAATCAGCTTTGACATCTGTATCTTTATTCATGTAGCATCACTTGCCTAAACTGCATCATCTCTCCCCATTAGTCAAAGGGGATTTTTGCGCCTATACACAAACCAGTCCATGTTTTCATATTCTGTCCTCTTCTGTTTTCTCTTATACACATCCCACAAGGCAAAGGCAGGGGTACAGCTGGGAGAATGCCATGCTGTCAGCACATCAATGAAAACATTACTTTCATTAGGCCCCATTATATCGCCACAGACATCCTTGTTAAAATGTCATTTGCTAATTTCTTTCAGTGCTCATTTCCACCCTGCTGTCCCAGCTGGATTAACATATTATTTATTAGGATATGAAAGAAAACAAGCTCAAAGTCGATTAGCTAAAGTAAACAAGGACATACTGTAGAATGAAAGAGAGGAGGGTACAGTTTCTTCATACCTTACATTACCCACAGGGTACATTTGATGATCTGTATGTAGAGGAGCTCTGAAAATGCCATTACCTAGAATCTTTGGGGGGGCATTCATAGAAAGGATCACTCATTACTCACATTACTCTGATGCAATCTTTCTGTCACCACTTTTTTAAAAAAAAAAATATTATTTTGCTTCGGTGACAAAAGTTGTGTTATTCATGGGTATGTTTGTGGGCTGTATTCTGATAGACGTGTCAGTGGGAATATGGGCCATAATGAAGTGGTACTGGTAATACATACTGGGCAACATGCACACTAATAATGCATGTAATCGTGCTAACATTGGTGAAAAACCAACAGCATGCTCAGATGTCAGTTATTTAATATTTGGTCATGACCAATGCATTTGTTGAATGACTAAATTCCAGGTATTGGTAAAGGAAATGTTTAGAAAAATGGCTACCTCCTACCCACAAAATAGAAAAAAAAATTTTTGATTAAAATATGAACTGGCGTGTTTGAATCAGAGGGGAAGCTGTCACTGAAAAAACACAAATTCCAGATGTTTGAGTAATAAAAATCAACTTTGACTTCGCACTATAAATGAAATGAAAGTAAATTATTAATTAGTTTAAAACTGTACCGGACTCATTTTTTTTTTCTGCTCTGGGTTTTAGGATGCTTTATGCAGGTCTACTGGTTTTTCAAGTATCTCTGTGTTTATGTATTAAACCCAATGTGTCTGCTCCTTCCCGCCTACGAACCTCACAGTAGACTGCTGTGCATAAAGGCAGTCTCTTTCTGGATGGCTGCCTATTGAAGTGGGATAAACCAGAAGCCTCAGTAGTTCTAAATCGGTTTGGGCCAGTGCCACTGCAAAGCACATTTATGTGTCTGCAGGATGCCTTTTGCAGAGCATTGTTACTGTTATTTTTGAGTTTTCCTTAAAACTGAAAGATACACACAGACTGTTTTACATCATTTGCAGAAAACTTGGAAATGTATTTTTATCAGGAGAAGTAAAAGCAAAGAGAGTTTGCAGACGAAATGTATTTGTCTTGGTAATACATTATAAACACATAATCCATACAGAGAAATGCTATGAACCTTAATGCAATTCATTTACAGTTAAAGTTATCATTATAATATTTCATAACAGAAATTGTTTAAAAAATGTTGTTGTCCTTTTTTTATGTTAAAATATGCAATAAAAAAGCAATATACAGTAAAATATTAATAGCCTAGAGATTCAAATAGTAATAGGACAACTTATTGTTTAAACTGAACTGACTACACAAAATCAACACTATCAGTGACTGACTTTTACCAGTGGAATCTCCCCACTGGTTACTCTTATAAACCTGCACAAGGAAAGTGAATGTACGGGTCCACACAAGAGATGTGGAAAAATAAAACTGAATTTATTTAAACTAAATTTAACAAAATAAAGGATACATGAAGGTCAACAATATTTGCAATGCAAGCAGAAGATCGATGTGTGTCACACGCTCTGCGGGACTGTTGAAGGTGCTAGCACAAAAGGTTAATGCCAGGTGGATGGAGGAGAGAGACAGGTACTGTAAGCCGAAGTGAGCTGCACTAGCTGACAACCCTCTCATGTCAGCCAGTGTCCCTCTAAGGTAGACTTGGATTGCCTCCAAGACTGTTGGAGGAGCATCACAACTGAGAAGTGAGCAGTGAGACAAAGTATAGTGACATTTTGCTGAACTTAAAAAGCCACTGAGTTGCTGCTGCTGTGAGAATTATAATAACTCATGTTCTGAAACAGTGGACTCAGATTGTCTATATATGTGCGTGTGCGCGCGCATGTGTGTGTGTGTACAATAATTGCAATGCATATAAAAGTATAACAATTTATCCATACTGATTCATCTCTCACCATTGCATGATGCTTGTTCTGCAGCAGTAACGCTGTTACCTGTGCATGAAAGGGGAAAAAAAATTCCATAACAGGCAAAACAAAAGACAGATGCATAATGCTGAGCACAGCCTCCCGAGAAGTGTGCAACACATCTTACAATTACACCAAATCGCCGTCTGTCTGTCCACAAACATCTCCCACAGGACCAGGAGCTGAACAACCAAACTTGGCACACGAGAACATAATGCTGCCTAGCAACCACCTACCAACGGGCCATGACCAATTTGAAGTGTTTATGGACCTAAAACCTAATAAAAGCATATTATCATTTTCATTTCATAATGATAAGCTCTAATTCATGTTCACAAATCTTAAATTGTGCACGAGCTAGAATGTCATCACATAGCCTAGCAAGCGCCCAACAATTGACTAAAATCACAGACAGGGCAGTACTGTAGCATGGGGATAAACATCACTTAATACAACCTTTAATAATTATCACAGCACCTTGTGGTCAGAGGTCTGTACTACATAGCAGGATTACGGACTTCTGCTGGAAACTCCACCCGAGTGACGCTGGGTTTTCAGAAGTTTTAGCTCACCTTTTCCTGTGGTACAGCGCCATGGTAACCTGCTCAGGAGCCTGTTCTGGACCAGGTCAGGTTTGAGATTAGATTAGATTAAACTTTATTTATCCCTTGGGGAAGGTTCCGTCAGTGAAATTAGGTTCCAGAACACTCATCCAGAGACAATAACAAACATTAGGGCAGGGACAAGTGATCTGCGGCGTTGCAGCCTCACTGAGACGCACTGCCGTTACAAAAGATGAAAACATGAAAGCAAACATGTGAGATAAGAAATCAAC
The DNA here is from genome assembly GCA_015106715.1 of Bujurquina vittata. Lineage (NCBI taxonomy): Eukaryota > Metazoa > Chordata > Actinopteri > Cichliformes > Cichlidae > Bujurquina > Bujurquina vittata. Next base: position 5,954 of record VUQK01023628.1, on the reverse strand, counting down.
ACATACAAACCACTGCCTTTCAACCAATCGCCTGGAAAATATCATCATCAGTTCTGGAAGAGGCTATTGCTTTGGTAAACCGTCTAAAGGTTCTGCCTTTCCCTAACAAGAAAATAAGAAATATGGATTCTTAAGAGAAGCCATGATTTTTGTTTTTTTTCCTCCTGGCAATTAAAAATGCATTTGAATGATGTTTTTATATTTTTTATTTACATTCTCTGAGATTATTTAAATCTGCCTGTTAACTGGGGTTAGGTTAATTGGCCAATCTAAATTGCCCAGATGTGAATGAGAGCATGAATGTAAGGGGGGAATGGTTGTCCGTAACTCTGTGTTGGCTCTGCGACAGACTGGCGACCTGTCCAGGGGTCTCACCCTATGTCAACTGGGATAGGCTCCAGCGTCCCCGCGACCCTGAAAAGGATAAGCAGAAGCGAATGGATGGATGTTTGCAGCTGAAAGAATGGCTGAAATTGTGTTAAAGGAATACCATGAATTAACTAAGATCTCAAACATCTTTTGACCTAATTCTAGTCAGATCTTCCTGAGCCTTAATGGTCAGGCAGTAATAACAATCAGTTCATCAATTTGCATAGTCTTCATTTTTACCTGCCCCCTTTATTGCCTTGAAATTGATTATGGTTATATATTTTTCACTTGAAATGTTTAAAGTGCTTACTTTATTTAGAATTTTGCTTACTGTGCTTCCATATTTTATTTTATTTTGAATTAATTTTTATAATGCATTGGGCTTTTGTAGATTTTATCACATTATAGCTTTATTACAGCTATTCTACTTTCTTCATTTGTTATAGATTACCTTTAATGTTCTGGCTGTTATCGCACAGGAATTTTCCAATCAATACTGAATAAATTAAATGAGTTTATAACACAAGCACCAGGAGTATTGTTAAATACAAATATTGTTAAATCATCATTAAGTGACAACTCTGCTGGAGATAGTTAGCTGGCAAGCATTTAACCGTTTAAATTATAACAACACTTTATATTAGTCTGGTATTATGGTGCCATACAGTGTAAAAAGAAAAGATGATCAAGTTCAGCATTTTAGTGGCGGTGCCTCCACAATTTACTTTGGTGAACTTTGTGTCTTCACTCACAGTGAAGAGCTTCCACACTAACAACATGTTAGCATGTGGCTTTTCGCCTCTCGCCAGTCAGGGTTGAGAACACTGGAAATCATCAGATTCTGGTCCCTGGTTGGTTGATGCGTCTCTAATAACAACAAAAAAGACAAAAACAACAACAACCATAGAACACTAACAGTAGTATTAGTAATAGTAGCATGTCGACATTTTTCAAGATAGCGTGGCTTGTTGATATGTGTGTATGAAACGTTGATTTGTGCATGTGTATTGTTCGTGAATGAGACCCACCTCCAGTGAGAAGTTCTTACGGTACGTATGCAGTGTCTTCTGTTTCACAGTCAGAACAATTTTAATCAGAAAAGTAAAGTGTGAGTTCAACCTTACAGTCTATAGTATTTATTATCATGGTTACTCAAAGTACCTCAGGGCTCATAATGCCACCTTATAATGTTTTATTTAAAACAGATGTGAGGAATTAAAAGTTCTAGGATTCATTATGCCTGTACTATATTAAATGCTAATATCTATGGCCTACATAGCTATGCCTCACACGTGTAGAATGTATAACTGGGCACAAGATCCTCGCTTACAATAAAAAATAAAATTATGTCACTTGCTGTAGGTATTTTTAAGCTAGGCACATATCAGAAATTACTTGTAAAAATGCTGTAAGGGATTATTGATGCAATTTACTTTGCAATTACTGTAAATTGTTCTTAACAGGGACATTAGAAGCCACAGTGTTTTCATCACAACTCCATATCTGCTCTAAATATAGAAATATGCAGTTTAATCATCCGTGCCTTTGTGAAACCGCATCAGGAGGCTGCTTTAACAAACAGCTCTGCTGCCTCTGCTGCTAAAAGGAGAAACTAAACTTGCTGTTTTATTGTGATTTAACAGCTATTACTTACCCGTGCCTCTGAAGACAGACTAAAAGATAAACACAACACGGCATTCTACTGGGCCATAAAAATTCTTGTTATCATGTAGTGAAGAGGGATTGCAGTCTAAGTGGTCGCACAGGCTCACTGGTGCAAATTTCATTCTTATTCCCTCCACTCGGCTTGAAAACGCAGCGTGAGAAGGTCGTCTCTTTCCTGCCTGCTGATGCTGTTGTTGACTGATTTCTAGCTGGACTGTAGTGTTGAGTGTCTTCACACAGAGACTATGCAATGGCATCCCACTCAGGAGGATCACATACATGAGATCAGAGATAAAAAGAAAGCAGACGAGGAGCTTGGTTCATTTTCAACAGAAAGAGAAAGAAAAATGGACCACAGCACTTGAGAAAAATATACATAGAATATTTCCTATTTCTATTAATTAGTTTAATTATAATGTTTGTTTTTCAATTTTAATGTGATAACAAATAGATGACGTCCAGCGGATTAGTGTCCAAACTGAAAAGAGAAAAAGATGGATGAGATTAAAAAGAAAACAAAACCTTTACTTTGCTGTCTGGGACCGATTGCAAGTAGTTCTGACGACCAACCGGTCGCCAAAGGCTGAGCGTGCAGCACACCCAGCCCCTCGGCACCCACCTTCAATCACAAGGCAATTGTACAGGTTGCCTGGTGGGAAACAACCTGCCTCCAAACTATCTCAGTCAGACTGACTGCAATCAATCTCAGGCAGATTGGCAAAGATCTGCAATTTATTGCCATTTCATTTATAAATGCAGGCAGATTACCTACACACTGCAATCAGTCTGAGTCAGTCATCCGAGCAACTCGTTTGCCCCATCATGACGATAGAATGTAATGAATCATACAAATGTGAGTTACCAAGGTTTGTGGCAGGTAATTTACTGCAAAATGCACTAAATTTAGCGCAAAACAGCATGTCCTATTTTGTGCCTAATGTGTGCGATAGTTGCTGCTAGGAGTGTTTATTTATTTGGAATGAGAGGCGGAGATGTTATTAAAAGTAGTGCGTAAATGGCACCAGTGGATGGCTCAGAGCTGTAAGCGCAGTGCCAAAACTTTGGTTCTGTCATTTGGCTCTTTTGTGCACAAACAGAGGAGCATTCATATTTCTTTCTTTCATTAATTCCTTCGATAGGAACTTTTTGTCACGGTGCGGCTATTAGTGGGACTATGTTAGTGTGTTAGATACATGTCTGAATATTACAGGTTGTTAGGCTTGAGGGTAAACTAATATTCAATATTCCTCCACTCACGTTTTCCTCTTCAGTCACTTGCAATCAAGCGCAACAATACAAATGGTTTAACACGCCAGAATTAAATTCCCCATCCACTTAGCACTATCTGACTAGCTGTGCCACTTCTTCTTTCAGCTCCTCCCTTTAGGGATCACCTCACTGGATCATCTGCCTCCATCTCACCCTATCTCTTGCATCCTCTTCTTTCACCCCAACCCTCTGCATGCCCTCCTTCACTACATCCATGATGCAATCCACCCCCTGTATCAGGGCTTGGGACATTGGTCTGTGGTCCCCTGTGGCTATGAAATAATGTCTGTTGCTCTTTTTGTAATCACATCTATAAATCTCAATACAGGGAAAGAGGTATCTTGTTCCATTTACTTTAAGTTAATAAACATGGGAAAATGACTTGGCACTGTAACATGTTCTACAGCAACATGGACTGCATGTTCGAACTGTGAACGATGCAGGAAATGACAGTCAGGTACGGGTTGATCTTGCCACTCAGGAGTGTGGCTGCTCTTCTCTATCTCTATCAGCCCATTACAGCAAAGACAACAAACAATGTGTATAACATTTCCTCAGAGATGCCCTCATAGTAAGACTTTCCAGCTGCGGGATGTGACACCAGTCCTGGCACATAACGCAAATTCAGTTTTACACTGCAGACAACCCCAATGCGATATGCGCATTTATGCATGTGGCACAGTAACATTATCTTGATTAACACATGGATGGTTCAGGATTTGATAATAAATAATGTTTTGTGTTCTTGTGCATCATGCATGTCATCTGATACACATGGATTTCAGGTTTACATAATGGGATAGATTATAATAAAGCAACTCTCTGGATAAGTCTTTCACTCCACTTGAGTCTCAGTTCTCAGGTCAACAGAGCCCCAATAATTTCTAACATAGTTGTTCAGCCTTATACATTAATTCTTCTTCAGCCTCTTCTTGTTTATCTGAAATGCCACACTGTTTTCAGAGAGAAACACACGCATAAAACCTGCACTTACACACTATTATTTTGTTAGTGCATTGCTCACTCCCTCATTTTTGAACTACAAATGCTGGTGGTACTTTTCTGTGTTCATAATTAAATTAATTCTGACAAGACCGCGGGCTGAAATCCAGCCAAAAACCATGTCAGAACCCACACACTGTTTTACAGACAGTAAAACACTGTTATACCTCTTTCCTGACCTCCTCCATACATATTGATGAGAATCTGAATACAGCCACCCTTTCATTTTCTAATGAGGCATCAGTGAACAGTAGATGGACCGGACACGTCTCTCAGGTTCTGTGTCAGGTTTTTAATGCATCTTTTCATACGGACATGACTTTCAGATACTACTACAATTTCAAACGAATTCTTTGCTAAGTTGGCCATTTGTAGACACAACACTGATTCATACCCTGAGTTAGGTACACTTTTTTATACTTAAATAATTTGTAGGTCAGCGTTAAGTGTCTTAACAAACAAGCAAAAACAAACAAACAAAAAAACATTCCTCTGAAAATGTTCAGGTACAAAGACTGAACTGAAAGTGAGTGAAAACACAGCCAAAGAAACACCTTCAAAAGCCTGAAGAACTATTGCTCAAGACCACTTAAAAAAATGAAGTATGGGAGCAAAATCTGAACAAAAAGAGGGTCGCTCAGGCCTTTTGCATAAATACCACTGTACTCTATATACTTTATAGGTCAAATTCAGTTTCACTAACTTATAATTACATCAAAGATCATATCTTTATTCACTGGCTTGAATTTAATTGAAAATATGTCTCATGTATAGTTTTAATATAAAGAAGAAGAAGAAGAAGAAGAAGAAGAAGAAACAGACTTTATTGTCGCACAGAGGGGAAATTTGGGTGTAACAGCAGCAGCCGCAGTTATGAATATTAATATAAGTATAAATATATATATATATATTTATAAACAAAAGAAGATTAACAATAATAATAAAAATCCTACTACTACTACTAATATATACAATGTACATGATGGCCACACTATTTACAATATGCCATATATACACAATGTGTCACGGCTCGTAAGCCTATTACTGAGAGGACCCAACAGTATCAGACCACAGGAAACCAGCTCTGCAATAAAACAATCTTTATTTATCAAAAACTGCAAATTATATAGATGCACGATGGGGGAATGAGGGAAACGTCCTACGCAGGGGGCCACTGGGGACAGAAAGAAAGAAAGAGATTATTATTCCTACTTGTCTCTCTACGCCCAATAGTCACAACGCGAACTGGCAAATGCTTACTCCCTGGTCCACTGGCTATTCCCGAACGGGGAAGGTAGTGATCAGAACGCTGCGAGAACTCCACCAACCTCCAAGAGAAAGGAGGGCGAGCAGGCAGGCAGGCAGGCAGGCAGGCAGGAGAGCTGAAAGGCCAGCAAGCAGATGGAATCCAAACTGGGAGTCAAAGTTCGCGGGAGCTACGAAGATGGACCTGAATGACTCCACGGAAGAGCTTGCGACGGCCACGAAGGAGGAGAGGGTCAGCACTCCAGCAGAGATGGAAAGAAGCCACTGGGGTACAAAACGATCTGGCGAAGAACACCTGGATCCACCAGTCCTTAAATGCCAGCCCAAATTGGTGACAGGTGCGTGCAGCTGAAGAAGGAACCACACTCCACCCAGCTGGGAGG
>VUQK01023626.1:0-11326 GCA_015106715.1 Bujurquina vittata | reverse complement strand
TATATATATATATATATATATATAAGCGGTATATGCTTATATATATATATATATATATATATATATATATAAAGAAGACAATGGAATTAGGGGAACATTTGAAGAAAATATAACATACCCTTTTTAGAACACACAGCTGCCATTTTTCCTCATCTCCTTTTTGGATTGGCATCATGTCAGCAAGCCATTTGCAAACCTGTGATAACAAAATAGGATTGTATGGGAGAATGTTAGATGAATTTAGACTAGAAATTGTGTGTGTGTGTGTGTGTGTGTGTGTGAGAGAGAGAAAGAGAGAGAGCCCAACATGAGGAGCAACTACTTCGGGCAAGGTTACACATTTAAAGATACACCTGCAGCCAGCATAAGTACAGTGTTTCAGCCACACATACACTGATTTTTGGGATCATCTGTGAAATATAATGTTCTCAAATATCAGCCTGTCATACATAAACCTCGATAAACAAACAGTTTAAACCACTTTTAAATCTGATGCTGTTCTGTAAGCTACCACCTGAGGTATGACCTCAGTTCTAAAAACCAAATGAATAAAGACAGACTTTATGGCAGAGTTGGGGTACTGGAATCCAATGTATTCCACAGGTATACGTGATCAACTTGTCGATGCTGTGAGTGCATATTTACAAGACTTTGCATTACCCAGGAGCATGTTTAAGAGTGTAATTTGTTGGTGGTTAGTGTTAACAAGTGACCTTTCATCATGACAGGAGTAGACACTAATGGCCATGTCATCTTTGGCTTCTTGTCTGTGGGAGGTGTTGCACAGCAAATAGGCAAGGTCATGCCATGTTTGCAGCTCTGCTCTTCCAGACATTCACACTTGCAGCTGTGAATACTAATGAGATGTGTTGTGTTGGTCAAAAGGCATTTTAATTGGCAGCCAAAATGTGCGTGCTCTCACGCGCAGGTTGGCTCTCAGACCTCTGGCTTGAATAGGTAAAACAACTAATGCGATATCAGCAGCAAATGAGTTCAACTGAGTACGGACATTTTGTACACTCCCCGGACTCATGTAAAAATGTTCAAAACAGGCAGTGACGAAAAAAACAAAGTGGGGCAACATATGGCATGAAGTTAAACCAGTATTCATTATTTTGAATGTAATGGCATTAAATTATAATGTGAACACTGAACACAACAATGACTCTAAAAAAAATTAAATACAATTTTCACGTACAATCAAATCTGCCTGTTTACACATACAGCAGACGCAGTACCTCCAATATTACATGTAGCAATTTAAGCAATTTTATTCTGAAATATTCCATTTAATGAAAAAATTTTTTTGAGATGTTTGTAAAACTTGGAGATGCATATAAAAACAGTGATACGACAACCAGTATAAAATATTGACTTTAATGCTGCCCATTAACTACATCGAAGATCCTTCTGGCTTTTAAAGGCGGTGTATGCTTATCGTTATCCTTACGCAGGAGGCCAAAAGAAAAGTGATATCACTGCTTGCATGCTCTGAATTTCTGTCTTTTGGCTCGTCTCCCACCTTTCCATTTTTTGCATTTTGAGGAAAAGTCTGTTTGCATGTCTATGATGCATCTATGCAGGAGCATAGGTGTTTCCAGATAGCTGGAAAAGATCAGATGTTTGCAGCAACTGCTGGGGAAAAACTGCATGATCACTTTGGTTTTTGCTTTGATTTCTTCTGTTAATATTCCAGCATTGGAGTGGTGATTCTCTAGTGAGTATCAACACCTATTGTTTAGGAAAGACTACAACTGGTCACAAGTTCCTCAAGCCTGAGTATGAATGATTACAGCGCTGTGCAGAAGTCACCCCCTGCACATGACCAGTGCATCGACTCTAATGCCAAGCTTCTGCTCTGTCGGCTAAAATGCCCAATTTATAACTGACATTGTTGACAAAATCAGTGCACACATATATTAAAAAACTATGATTGTGCTGTGAATGTCACAAGCAGTTCTATTGCAGTGGTAGACTCATAAATTGAATGTGCTGTATTGCCAACATTGGCTTTTTGTCTCTAATTATAGTATACAATTTTTACTAAAAGGGGTGTGGGCAGCAGCAGTTCCAGTCCCATTCAAACCTACAAACACTGAATTAAACAATTTGGAACAGAGCTCAAAATCCGGGGATATATAGGCGCAATACAAAAACACAACCTGTGTTGTAAGTTAAATGTGTTAGAAATGTTTAAAAATAAATGTCATTGATTGATAGACAGAGGCATAGCCAAGTGGCAGAAGGCTTCTGCCTCGGTGGCCTCAGAATCTCAACTCTGCTTTTTGCAGATGATGTTGTCCTGTTGGCTTCATCAGGTGGTGACCTCAAGCTCGCACTGGTATGGTTCACAACCGAGGGTGACGCGGTGGGAATGAGAATAAGCTCCTCCAAGTCTGAGGCCATGGTAGTCAGGTGGAAAAGGGTGGAGTGACCACTCCAGGTCAGGGACAAGCTGGTGACCTATGTGGGGGAGTTTAAGGCCCTGTTTACACAAGAATGTTTTCAGATTAAAATGGCTAACTTTTGACGTGTTTTAACCTCCCATTTACGCAATAACAGCGTGAAAGTGATACTTTTTGAAAACGGGCTCCAGAGTGGAGTGTTTTCAAAACTCTCCGTTTCTGCATAAACGGGCGAGAACACGGACACTAACACATGCGCACTATGGTTTCAACTCCTGTATTGACACTGCCAACCTGTGGCCTAGCAATGGCAACTACAGCTTACAGATACAAGCAGCAGAAATGAGCTTCCTCTGAAGGGTAGCAGCCCCTCCCTTACAGGATAGGATGAAGAGTGTAGTCATTTGAATGGGGCTCAGAGTAGAGCCACTACTCCCCCACATCGAAAGCCAGTTCAGGTGGTTCAGGCATCTGACTAGGATGCCTCCTGAGCACCTACTGGGACGCACATGTCTTCCTGGGAGGAGGCTCCGAGATAGACCCAGGACACACTGGAGAGATTTTATCTCTCAAGTGGCCTGGGAACGCTCCGGTATTCCCTCGGATAAGCTGGCTGCTTAGTCTGCTGACCTGGCCAAGGATAAGTGGGAGAAAATTGATGGATGAATGGATGGATATTTTAAAATAAGGGTTTATCTTGTGTTTCATTAATGCAGCTTTAATAAAACATGAGTTTACCCTATATTAAAGCTGTTAATACTGAAAAAAAAGACTCTCTCTTAGCACCAACCGTGCAAAGGGTATCAATACCATGTTAATTGCGGACAACTTTCTCCTGGAACAACTGGGACCGACTTCCTAAAGCAGTAATACAGGGATGGTTAATATTTGATCTGTTTGCCTCTTCACTGTTGCAAATTTCTTGTTAAATTAGAACTGATTAGCCTATCCTCAACAAGACATTCTTTTTTCAGAGCAATGATTTCTGTGCTATTTTACATTTCTGGTTCCTGGACAGTTTTGAGAAGTCATTATCTTCTTGAATCTGACACCTCTGCTTGAAGTAGCAGCTCAGCAGGGAAGTGACAAAGAAGGGGATACAAAGACAGGGTCAGCACTGAGGATTTGCAAAATAACAGAACCCCACTGTCAAGGATTTGTCAGGGTCTCTGTCATCAAGTGGCTGAAGAGAAGCCTCTCTGTCTGGTTGATGTTGACCCGACCCTGGTCCTGTCTGTCCAATATCATCAGTCTTGACAAAAGGAGGGAAAGAAGGGTAAGCACTATCCCCCTGAATGTAATTTGCTCCTATAAAAAAAAAAATCCAGAAATGAGAGAGATGTTGAGAGTAGACATTGGGGGGAACCAATTGCATTTTGAAAGAGCATATTCGGTTTAAACTGTGCTTTCGTCACTTGCACACACAAATGAGTATCGGAATAGCAAATAACTGCTGGGTAATTACGCTTAATGGTGCAGGCCTCCACCAATTAGCTACTGAGGGTTAAATGGAACACTTCAGTCTCTGGAGGGTTTAGACAGCTGCGTAAATGAAGTTCATCGGAGGCATCATTAGAAATTGCTTTCATTCAGGAAAAGCTGAAGTGACGTGACTCATGTCAACACATAGTTTCTGTAAATGAAACCGAGTTAATTGCTGTGAAGTTTTGTCTCGGCAGAAAAGGAGCTGACCAGTGTGGCGTTCCTCTTTTCTCTACCAAGAAGTTTGTAACTGCTCAGAACAATACCTGAAAAACCTGCCACATCTTATACCTGCAAATGAAGAATGATGGTTCCATGAATATTTATCTGCTGTCCTCGTCACACTGCTCCTGGAATTTGTTGTGTATCATTTATTTTGTGCACATACATATCCACTGAGAGCATCTCTGTTTTACAGAGGTGAATGAACCTCTAATGTGGTACTTCATATTCTTCCGAAGCGCACCACCTCTGTGCCAGCATGGCATCAGCTAGTCGATCAATCATCTGTGTAAACCATCCCTGAGAGGGTCAATGTCAATAAAGGAGGAGGAGCATGAAATGAAAAACCCATCTCAAAAACACTGCAGCAACAGAAAACCAGCTATCGGTCATGCTTTTTGCCTTCCTTTTTTTTAAAAATGTTTTTATTTACTTTTGGTTTGTTTGTTTTTAACAGCAAATATAAAATCGAAACAGCCCCTTCAAAACTGAAGATTTGGGTTCTCAGCTGAGAATTTATAGCAGTCCTGAAAGAGGTTAGAAGAGGCTGAGGTTTGTAATCACTCCAACCAATAGTAACCTTGATAGCCCATAATACTGTGCAGTCAAAAAATAAAATGACATTTTTAAGTAAGAGGCATGAATCCCACTTTTTGTCAACTGAACTGCCCCTTGAGTACTCACAATCAACATTTCTCTCTCCATCAACATTAAGGACAGACAGCTGGTTTTAGCAAACCTGTCACTGTGTTAAAAATAACGAGAGCGAAGGGTGAGATGGAAAATGTTCCCATTTATAAGTGTTACTGATAAATTTGGCAGAGTTAGACATGTCAATGTATAGCTGGTTATAACACCATATTCTTGAATTTGCTTTTAATTATGTCCAGCATCGGGTCTTATCTGAAACTGCTAAATGTATTGCGCTATTTCAGTCGCGTCTGTGTTATAAACGTGGATACATGTATCAGTGATTTCGGAAAAATCAGTTTCAGAGCTGTGATTGGGACTTTATGAGTGATCACATTAACAGCTTTTTTTGTGTTTATTTTTAAAAACACACGGTTACAAAATTCTTCACATTTTGAACAAAAGCTGCACATTAAAAAGTGTTCCAGAATACAGACACATAATCAGCATAGAGTCTTACATTTATTCCAACATACACACGTCCATACATGCATGAAAATGTAAACTTTATACAGTCCAGTGAAAAAGTATTTGTTCCCTTCCTCTTCACCCACTCACCCAGCCACCCACTTCTGCTTATCCTGGACCAGCTCACAGGGGCAGCAGCCTAAGCAGAGAATGCGAGTCCGGACTTTGACTCGGCCACTCCACAACCTTAAATTATTTTTTATTATTATTTATTTATTTTTGAGCCATTCAGAGGTGGACTCGCTGGTGTGCTTGAGCTTCATGGCACAAACGTTCTCCTTCGGGATTTTCTGGTAGCGATCAGAATTTATGTTTTCCTCAATCATGGAAAGTCGGTGTCCTGAAGCAGCAATGCCGCCGCGGACCATCACACCACCACCACCGCTGCCATGTTTGACTGTTTTATGAAATGCTGTGGTAGTTTTTCATGCCAGATGCAACGGGAAACAAACCTCACAAAAAGTTTAATTTCGGTCGCATCATTCCACAGAATATTTTCCCAAAAGTCCCGGGGATTATCAGGATGCATTTTGGTAAATGTGAGATGAGTCTTTGTGTTCTTTTTGTCAGCAGTAGTTTTCTCCTTGGAACGCCCATGGAGCAAATTTTTGCCCTCTCTCGTTCTTATTGTTGAACTCTAACCTTAACGTACGCAAGTGGGGCCTGCAGTTCTTTGGATATTGTTCTGGGTCCTTATGCACCCTCCTGGATGAGTCGTTCATAAGCTCTTGGAGTAATTTTGGTAGACTGGCCAGTCCTGGGAAGGTTCATCACTGTGCCAAGTTTTCTTCATTTGTGGATAATGGCTCTCGCTGTGGTTCACTGGAGTCCCACAGCCTTTGAAATGGCTTTATAACCCTTTACAGACTGATAGATGTCAGTGGCTTGGTTCTCATCTGTTCATTTAGACTGTGGCTTCTGTTGCTTTGTGGGATCTTTTAGCCTGCTTTACTTTGTCAGGACGGTTCTATTTAAGTGAGTTCTTGATTCAACTATTCTGGCAGTAATCAGGCCTGGGTGTGGCTTTAGTTTCTCACTTATAACAAGTTTTGAGATGTTTGTTAGCGGTCCCAATTCAACTAGAAGCTGCTTTATGGGCTCCACTGGATTTACTTTATAAAGGAAGGACTCATTTGCAGCTTTTTCACGGGCAGCTTGTAAAAGCACAACGAGAGTTTGGGAACACCCTAACGAGCACACTCTTTTCCCACTTAACACCGTTATTAAAAAGCATTTTCACATTATAAGGATGTGTAAGTTACACCAGTGTACTCTGTTAAAGTAGCCCTACCAAAAAAGTTTACCTTTATTGTAGGTTATGGTGTTCTTGGTTTGACAAAAAACTATTTGAGAGACGTATTTAATATTTAAGACTTTAAGAGTAATAGTTTTCAAGACTGCAGTCAGTGGTGTTGTTGCATTGTACTAAATCACAGTGAGAGGTGTTTGTGATATAGATGGCTCATTTTTTATTTTGCTGATTGGGGTTCAGAGAAAAGTGGTGCTCCTGATTTATTAAACTGTTTCATTCAGTCACTGCCTTTCAATCAGTCACTTGCAGCTTCAAAGTTGATGGTCGTTTTGGTGATTACTATTCATCACATCTACTCTATCATGTTTGCTTGTGTTGCATACAAAAACTAACACACACACATACACACACACTTACGCAAATAAGCTGCAATCTGCAGTTTTAACTCAGTCTATTATTCATAAATGCCTTGTAGCCCTAAGTTGGTTCTTGGTGAGATGGGGATGCAGAAAAATAGTAGTGGAGGGAGAAACTGTTGACCACAGACGGTAATTAGGAGTGTGACTTTGGATTGTTCACTCAAACCCGCATACATGAAAGGAATAAAAGGTTTGTTTGATACATTTTCTGAAGGCCTGTTGCGCACCAGGCCAGATGCTGTCTGCTTTTAAATGATGATGTAGAACACTACCCTTGGATTTTTTTCTTGCTTCATGGTTCTGCAGGCTCTAGTTTTTCTTGGCTTTACCAAATTAGAGCTGCAAACAACTGTTCCATAGAAAGAGCGATAGATGATGTGGAAATGAAGGAAAGTGCCCCTCTAGAAGGATGCACTTAATGCCAAAGCTGACCTTCACATAGAGATACTAAACAGCAATGCTTTAGCTGTCAGGGCCGTGTTTGTGTATATTTCTGTGTGCGCACAATGACCAAACACAGTGCACACATAAAACAGCTTAAAAATAACAAAAACAGGGTAGTTCATTTTAATTTTTTTAAAGCCTGCCTTGTCTAGCAATTTGTACAATGAGAATTATGATCTGAATTCACTGTTGTGCCAAACATATTTGCTGTTCCAAGATGAGCTCTAAATTCTCTATAGACTTCTCTTGTTAGTCTTTTCTTTTTATTTTGTTTATTTGTCCATCTGTGTTGTTGTTCACATAAGTGCATGTGTATTATGGCGATGCCAGAGGTGACAGGCTACAAAAAAGCAAGAAAGAAAAAAGAAAAAGGGGGAGAAAAAAGGGTGCTACACATGCATGTTCATTTATCCCTGTGCGGTTCTCTTAATTGTTATCAACAGTGTCTGATTTCTTTTTCCTCATTCTGCTGTAGTTTGTGTACAGTACTGCTGGAACTACACACCGAGCTGCTTCCTCAATGCCAGCGTTGTCTCCTCGATGTGAAACATCTCAAACACGTCAAACTGCTTTAGTGTGTCTTTTTGGTCTGGATGTTGCCGGATAGCCTTACAACCTCTTTTGTATCCTCTTGTCCTTGTCATAATTCATCATTTTCCTAGGGAATCCTCCATGGAAAATTCCCATCTCCTTCATGGCATCTTCTGAAACAGCATTAATCCTTGTGCTACAGTATATCAGAAGATGTTGGATTTGATGAAACTCTGTGAACATACTGATTCGGTGTCCAGCTCCATCACTGATGTTAAGATGTTTATGGATGAATTCATCACCTCTAACATCCTCTGTTTTTGTGCTCCTGGTGTATTATTAGCAGAAAAGTGTGCTTCTTCTAACCCTCCCCATGGCAATCATCTTTTTCAATCAAAAGTTAGCTCAGTATCAAATATTATACAGGCTATTTTTCATTTTTTACATACAGAGTTTGAATAAAAACAAGAACTGCTAGAAGTTCAGTCAGCACAACATTTTATTATTCAGATGCACCAAACTGCAAACAATATTAGTATTTTACGAAAAGCACTGTGGATGCTGTCAAACCATATCCACCTGAAAAAGAAACTTGACAGCATGACAACAAAAGCAGAAGCTTACTGGTTTACATATTCAGTGCTTATTTACTAATGCACGGGGTGCAGATGTAATTTCAAATTACACTGATTCATGTTCATAAAAGCAGCTGTGAAACATCTGTGGTTGCACATGCAAAATGACAGCATGCCAGAGTAGACAGACTTGATCTAAAATGGTGAGGTATCATGCAGAGATGTGTATAGTGACAGTGTCATAGCTGTGTATGTCATCAGAGGGCGAACTAAGCAAAGACTTTTATAGGTTCATGTTGAACTACATTAATGGGAAACATTTACTGACAACTCAGGGGTGAACTTGTGAAAAATCCAATCATAGCTCGTTATTATTCTGTAGATGTAAATGTAATTGCTAAATTGATGCTTTTGGTATAAAATAAATTAGACCCTTGGGTGCGTAATCAAATATCTCTCCTTCACTGATATTTTTATAGTTGTGTATCGTGATTGGCAAATCATAAGTCATCAGTCCTCTCTCTCTCTCTCTCTCTCTCTCTCTCCCCTTTTAGGTGTTCACCAGATATGGGAAGTGTTATATGTTCAATGCTGCAGAGGAGGGGAAGACACTGCGCACCACCATGAAGGGAGGGACTGGAAATGGCCTGGAGATCATGCTGGACATCCAGCAAGATGAGTACCTGCCTGTCTGGGGCGACACAGGTAGGCCTGGAAACACGCTCAGCGTCATGTTTAAAAATATGCTCATTACTGACTGATTTCACTCTAAGTATCGGGTTAAAAACACGACCGCTGATCTCAAATGTTTCTGCGCATGTAGGAGTCATTTCATTCTCCACTCTTTTTCTTTACTTGTTGCCTTTTGCTTGATTATATGATCCCTTCACCAGTAATATTAAGTTACCTTGACTGATTTTTTTCCTCTGGCCTTGATATGATTGCATCTGGTATGCTGTGTGAACTCATGCAACACTGGCACTACAGATTTATCCACATATCCAGTCACTCCTGGTTTGAGGAAAAGCTTGTTTTCATGTACTCTGAAACCTGCTTTTCTTATTCACACAAACACCGTCTTGTTCTAAGATTCAATCTTAGAATGTAATATTACATAAAACACATTTTACGCAACTTATAAAACACTGTTCACGCTTATTTCAGTAGACTCTCAAAGTCCTGTCTATCTTTCTTTTTTCTTGCATTCATTAAAGTGTGAAGGGAATGCTTGTAACAGATTTCATGCTAAGTACATGTCTGATGGTAAAAATCATTACAGCATTTAAAACGCTATTTCCCCAATTGTCCCCCAAACTGAGCCTTTGGGCTGATGGTACTGTAATTTTTTTATTCCCTTATTTGATTTAGCCACAATTAATATGGAAGGGGTTTGGTTTTTTCCTGCTGAGATCACTTTTGGGACAGCTTCACAGCCAGAAACTCCAAAACAAATAAATCTGCAAAAAACCGAATGTGAGGTCTTTCAGATGCACGAGATGACACTCACCAGCTTGTGTTTTTTCTTTAATTAATCTAAACAGCTACAAAGCTCTTTGTGAATACATGTAAATGAGGTAAAAATGGTGCTATTACCATTCCTGTCTTTTTAATAACTGCTGCATTGTACCGACCTCAGTACTCAGGGATTTGTATGAATAAAAGACTTACTTGTAGAGCTGTGGCACCTTTTCTAGTCCACATCAAGCACTTCTTGTTACACAAAACATTGTGGACTATAGCGCATTGTGCTGTTGCATTCACTCTGAATAAGGCTCCAAATAAATTGCTCAAGATATTCTCAGCTACTGCATCTCCACTTATGCCAAGCTGTGGGGATATTTTTCCTTTGAGAATGTAGACTTCTTACCGATCATAATACATATTTGAAATCTTTTCGGAAGCACTAAAACCTGAGAGTTTAACAGAGGCTTGTTTTCACAGGGGTACCGCATTGGAGCACATTGACTCGTGCCTAAAATAAGGGAACGTGTAGACAGCAGCTCCCTTCAGCTTAGCCAAGCAATGTATAGCTCAGCAGACGAGTATTGTTTTTGGATACTTAAAGAAGTATCATCAAAAAGTCCATGTCCTCTCAGTGCTCATGTTTTTCTATTTGCAGTAGGTTTTGCCGGGTCGCATCCCGGCCTTCTTGCAGCTTTATTTCAGTTTGAACATGCTGTACTTTTGCCACCACCCTGACAGCATGTGGAACTCTTTCTCCCAGCAGTTTCCTGTTTTCAGTGCCCTTGTTTATCCCCTTGTGGTTTAATTAGCCTGGATGCACTGAGTCAGCCTCAGCATGGAGCATGCTACCTCCTCAGCTGAGCCAGGTCTCTGTGCTGTGCAGACATGATGGCAACACGCTGCACAGGCCCTCATTCCCCATCTCCTCACACCAGTTATCTTTTCGCCATCCATTCAACACACCTTCATCCCTCCCATGGCTTTCCCCACTGTCCATCATCCAGAAGTACAGCAGTTGGTCTCTCGGGTTCTATTAGCACACTGCAGTATCCAGGATGCTGCAGGGCATCCATGATACTCCTCACTTTATCATGACAGACGAATATTGTAAGAAATGTGTTTTATTCTGTGAAAAATGAACAAGACAGATATAATTTTGAGAGGTGGGAGAAAACAGATGGCTTGTTGCCTGGAAACACACTTTCTTCTCGCCATGTTACTGACCAAACTGCTCAGCGAAGGAAATCAGAAATGGATTGCATGTGTCTGTTGATTTTTTCTATCCATACTGTTGTTTTGAAGATATTTAGTCATGTAGTATGTGATGAGCTTTTAACTAAAGAAAAACGAATCTCTCTCTCTCTCTCTCTCTAT
>VUQK01023624.1:0-10144 GCA_015106715.1 Bujurquina vittata | reverse complement strand
GAAAAATAAAAACAGAGTAGAAAAAGTGAATAAAAAGAAACACTCAGTGCATCATGGGAACCCCCCCAGCAGCCTAGGCCTATAGCAGCATAACTAAGGGATGGTTCAGGATCACCTGATCCAGCCCTGACTATAAGCTCTATCAAAAAGGAAGGTTTTAAAGCCTAATCTTAAAAATAGAGAGGGTGTCCGTCTCTGAATCAAAGCTGGAAGCTGGTTTCACAGAACAGGGGCCTGAAAGCTGAAGGCTCTGCCTCCCATTCTACTCTGAAGTATCCTAGGAACAGCAAGTAATCCAGCAGTCTGAGAGAAAAGTGCTCTACTGGGGTGATACGGTACTATGAGGTCTTTAAGATAAGACGGGGCCTGATTATTCAAAGCCTTGTACGTGAGCAGAAGGATTTTAAATTCTATTCTAGATCTAACAGGGAGCCAATGAAGTGAAGCCAATATGGGAGAAATGTGCTCTCTCTTTCTAGTCCCTGTCAGTACTCTAGCTGCAGCATTTTGGATCAGCTGAAGGCTTTTCAGGGAGCTTTTAGGACAGCCTAAAATAATGACAATACAATAGTTCAGCCTAGAAGTAATAAAGGCATGATTTACAGCAGTATGCAAAGGTTTGGGCACCCTTGATGATTTTCATGATTTTCCTTTATAAATCATTGGTTGTTCACATCAGCAATTTCAGTTAAATATATCATAGAGCAGACGAACACAGTGACATTATAGAAGTGAAATTAAGTTTATAGGATTTAGAGAAAGTGTGCAATAATTATTTAAACAATTCATGCAGCCATCCAGAGTAAGTATCTGGTTCGACTCCATGTTTCTAAGATTTGTGGGGCCGAGCACAAGAACTTCAGTTTTATCTGAATTTAGAAGCAGGAAATTCGAGGTCATCCAGGCCTTTATGTCTTTAAGGCATTCCTGCAGTTTAACTAATGGCGATTAGTAATGGCATGAAACTTAGATGACTAGCTTCACTTCAACTCTTTATGAATGTTACTGATGTCTCCCTCAGAGTTTGCAGCGTGTGGCCTTAGTCTGTGTAGCTGACAGTGTCTTAATGTTTAAGTGGATGATATGTGTCAAAGTAGCATATGAATGCCAGGAGCCCAGGGTTTCACAGCAGAGCGTTGCACCAGAATCAATGTTAATCACGTTACTTGTCAACAGAGGGCGCAGTGTGTGCTTTTGCACCCCTGTGCAACTGTGCATGATTACAAATCCTCTTTTTCATCCCAATTTGACCTTCAGGCCTGGTTTAATCCACCAGTTGTGAAGATTTTACATCAGTTAAAAAAAACCAAACATCTTTTATCACATCTTTTCATTAAAGTTTGCTGCTTCGCCATTACAAATTGAGTCTTAAAGACTCTTTATCAAAAGCAAAAAGAATAGCAAAAGAATAGCAGCATTCTGCCTCACGTCACCTCTTTGTTTCTTGGATGTCTGCTTAGCAACAACTTGTTGTCTTTGTTAAAAATATAGGTCATCATTAAAGAAAAGGCTGGAGCCACTCCACAGAACAGCTCCAGGGGCATTTGCCTCCCAGTGGATTGAAATCCCTAAACTGACCATTTGTCACTGCAGAAATTAGCTCGCCCTCCTGTCATTACATTGAACTCGTGAAAGGTAATCAATCTGTAGGTGATGCCCAAGCAAAGGGAGAGCTGAGTGATTGATGCAGGAATCAAACAAGACATTACAAATGGTGGAATTGGAGGAGGGCAAATAAACAAAGAGAGCTGAACAAAGTGTTCTGTGGGAGGCTGGAATCACCACTGTTTCTTAAAGAAATGAAATCATCGCATTTTGCATCTCATGCCTGTGTAAAAAGAGCAAAGAGAATACAGAACAAACCCTTTTTTTGGCTCTCTCGTCTAGCACAGGAGGCAGGATGAGACTTGGAGAGATGAGCCCATTGTGTGATATGAAAGTGAAACCAGCCAAGCTGATATGCACACAGTCTGTGCGGCTCCAGCTCCAAATCTGGTCCTCTGGGACCGGAAACCCATCTTTGAAGCCGGCAGGTGGAATGTCAGTTTTACTAAGTGTCAACATAGACGAACAGACTGAATCAGATCAGAAAATGAGTGGAGGAAGAAGTTGGTGATCTGCATGGAGAATAAAATTGGAAACCCCTCATAATACTAAGTGAGGGGCTGCTGGTTTACACCAGCTATATTTCCCCATGCTGTAAAGATTTCAGCACCTGCACTTTCCTCATGGGTTAAGAGCAGCCAACCTCCAAATTGCCTGCCCTGAGGATTTGCTATTACCACCAGCAGTCTGGCTTTCCCCCTCCACATCGCAACATCAATTACATCCTGAAAGAATGACCCTGGAATATAAACTGTAACACACATTTCCAGTCAACAGATCTTTCTTTGCTAAAAACCACCAGTTCCTGAAGCAGGGCTTGTATTTTATCTCATTTCTGGACTGAAATAATATTTTGCCAGTCTGTCCTTGAGCAAGGCACCGAGACCTATTTGGATTAGTTTTTGAGTCTCTTCCTGAACATGCACACACCGTGGGCGCGTGCACTAAATTATAAAACGTTCTACCGCAGTGACATATCACTTTAAAGGCACCTGTGAGAGCAGATGAGATAAGTTTTCCTGCAGTCTTTGTATTCTGATGAGTGAGTGCAATGCTGGTGAAAGGATGACCTTTGAAAGTGCCAGGAGGAGCAGTGGATGGTGAATCATTACACCCTTGAATGACAAGTAATGCACTATACATTTGCACAGGCAGATTCAGCCCAAGGTTGAAGAAAACACCGAATGAATACATGAAAGGTTTCTCGGTGGATTATAGCAAGGCCTTTTCTTAAGTGCCTACAATAGCAAGAATGTCTCCACTGTCATTTGAAATGAAATTCTTCAAATGAATTCTTCAAATTCAAAAGAAATTCTTCCGCCTGCTGGCTCTTACAAATTGCAGCAGTCTAACATACTGAAACCAAGTGGCCCCTCAGTAGCACCCCGAGGGTCTCTGTTGGGGAAAATACTTTAATGTTGAGCACCGGCCTCTACATTTGTCTCTGGGACTGCACATTGGAGCCTGACTGATTTAATCCAACAGACATTTCAGTTAAGTGCTGCAGTAACACAAGATTGTGTCCTGATTTAGCGATAGCTTTGAAATCCAGCCCAGGCTGTAATAATTCGCTGAAAAAAAATGGACCTAATGCGTTTCCCACTTCTTCACTCTGATGGTGTTTCTCTGCTTATGGTGCTGTGCCTCTCTACCTTTGAACCTGATTGGGACAGGAAATCTATGTTCTGCACTAAAAGCAAGGCTACTTCATTTATACAAATAGGTCATTTTGAGTAGCATTAACACTCCTGCATAACTTAATGTACATTACTCTTAAAGGGGACTGATTTTGGTCGTTTTCAGTATTTTATTCTTAATATAGTAGAGTAGCTTTGCATGATTCACAGTTCAAAATAATGGCTATTTATCTAATGAGCCCTAATACAGCCCCTCAGTTCATCCATTGTCTAAAACATGCCACATAAGCTCCCTTTCACCTCCCTTTAAGCTGTCTTTCTTCTTAAAGGCTGTGCATTTTAAACATAAGATGTACGCAGCAGGGGGGGGCCTCTGTGCCTAGACTATATCAGGGATATCCACTCTCTCTTCAAAGTCAAAAGTAATAAATAAATAAATAAAAATTCCAGGAGACAGGCAGTTACTTTAGGAGAGCTGGACAGGGCCGTAGAGGGTCCATAACCCATCAGCAGGACCATTACTTGCTCCTTTATGTGAGGAGGAACAGCATGAGCTCCAGCAGCCACTGGTGTGAATGGCCAAATAATGAAACACACTTCATGAAGTTTCCTGCCACAGTCCAAAGACATGCACTTACTGGGGTTGGCTTAATTGTCCAATTTAATTGCCCATAGGTGTGAATGTGATTGTCTAGGGTTGTCTGTAATTCTGTGTTGGCCTTGCGACAGGCTGGCAACCTGGACAGGGTGTACCCTGCCTCTCGCCCTATGTCAGCTGGGATAGGCTCCAGCAACCGCAGCTGACATAGTCCACTTGGATGAAGTCCATCCAAGTGAAAGGATGGACTTCATGAAGGGGGCCTGAGGGCTCGACGTTCTCTAGTGGGCCCTGTGCTCACTACTCGGCACAGAATACTGGCACCCTGTGCTTTTCACAGCTTAGAGCAGGTTCACCCTGAACACATGTGCAAGACGTAAGAGGCTCTATAGACGCCATGAAGAACATTATACTGCCTGTGACATTATTCAGCATGAGCAGTTTGGTGGTGGGTCAGTGATGGTCTGGGGTGGCGTATCCATGGAAGGACACTCAGACCTCTATGTGCTGGGCAATGGCACCCTGAATGTCATTAGGTATCAGGATGAAATCCTTAGACCCACTGTCAGACCCGACTGGTGCAATGTGTTCCTTCTGGTACATGGCAATGCCCGGCTTCAACTGATGAGAGTATGCAGGCAGTTCCTGGAAGATGAAGGAATTGATACTATTGACTGGCCTCCACACTTGCCTGACCTAAACCAGTAAAACACCTCTGGGACCAATACTGAGTACCATTCTGAGTTGCTGTGAAATGTACTTGCCTGCTGCATCATTTTTATAGAGCATATAGACAAAATTTCTTACTTACTTTCATTCTGATTACCAGCCTGACTCTTGACTTCACATGGGATTCAAAGCATGCTTTCCTCAGTGAACATCTTTTACTTAATCCACTGCACATCATCTACGTTACAGCATGTTTGCTAACAGCCCGCTATCAGTCCACAGTCGTCTGCAGCCAGGCTGAAGGTGGTGGACAATGCAGGCTTCAGAAAAATTGTGAAAAACCTTGGGTTCGGTCCTTTTTGTAGTCCTTCTGTGACCATCCACGATTATTTCTGGTGCAGACGAGCAGCGGATGCTATGTTCCCTCCACCACATCCGCTGTGATTATGTCCGACCAACACAGCGATTTGCCGCCATTGCACAGGTTAAGCTTGCAACTCTCCAAAAATGTCTGCCGTCTGCGCGTGCATGTCCGCCACCTATCCATGTAATTTTCTGTGATCTTCACGTCGCACGCAATGTGCATGCTATTGACTGTTTACATTTCTCATCCGCCATAAATTCCTCGTCGATGGTCGTCCGCAGGCTGCCGCAGGATTCTTTGCATCAGTGTGACGGGGGTCTTACTCATAGGATCTGTTCTGAAGAGCTCCTCTGTCACAGGTTTGATTTTAGGTTTGTTTTTTAGCTTAAAAATAGAGCCCAGTGACACCAATGCCATGTTACCTTCCCCATCTTCAACTTCTTTTCAGCCTACAGCTATTTTTTTCAACCAAACACGGGAAGAAGTGTGGAAACACAATAGCGCCTAATCATCTGCTTGCAAAGCAAAGGCTGTCAATCAGTCTGCATTGTGTTCTGGAAGGATGCTGAATAATAAATCTTTTGTGTCCTGCAATGATTCACTGAATCATCCGTATATCATCTTTGTGTTTCTGACCCTCACCATGAATCAGATTACTGATTTAAAAGACCCCAATAACCCCTCAGGCTGTGGCCCCATCAGGTACATCATCTGGTATTCATGACAGGAAACCAGCAGATAAAAATAACCAGGCTCACATCATGCACATTCAGCACACACAAAAGTGTGAGGACAAATAATGGGAAATACTGATGAAAGTGACATAAAAATTGAGAACATTTTGAGCTGAGTTTCTCTCAACATGTCAGGGGAAATTCAAGATGTGTGTATCTTTTAAGGCACAATGATAGAAAGCTACTGTTAGACTGAATGGTGAAGGGACTCTTTCAGCACAGAAACACTGGCAATGTGTGAGTTTATCAAAAAATGCTCAGGAAATGAGGTACTGGCACAAATATCCCTTCTTGCACTCATCTGGAGGCCACTAGCTCTTTGCTTTCAAAGCTGTATCAGCTCAGTCTTTGCTGATACTGCTGTTGAATTGGGTTTTAAGTGTGCTGAAGATACTGACACTCGAAAGTGAGGCCATAAGTATAATAAGCTCTAATACATTTTCAAGGTTTGAGCACCTCTACAGTCTTTCTTCGACCATTTGAGCAAGGGAATAGAAATTCAATTTATATTATATATGCTTCCCTGAGGCAATATTATTCGATGGCATTGCATACGTTTTCACTACTATGCAGATGATACTCAGCTTTATCTATCCACAAAGCCAGATGACACACATCAGTTAGTTTAACCACAGACATAAAGACCTAATTTCCTACCTCTAAATTCAGAGAACATTGAGGTTATTGTACTCAGCCGATTCGGTCGTGATTGTCACGACCGAAAGCACAGTGAAGGTGAACCCAAATGCAGACATGGAAAGAGGCAGGTCTAGACTGTGCCAAGCAATTTATTGTACAGAACAAACACAAATCCTTACAAGCAGCGCAAGGGTGTGTAAAGGAAGAGGGCCTGGTGTGAGGAGAAGTAATGGAAATGCCCAGAGGGAGAGGCAGGTGACTGGGTAACTCGGGAAACTAACTCTGTTTGCGGGCAGGAGGACACTGTACCGTGTATGTTCGCAGACACTCTGCAAGGACAGGAGGGTAGGGCAAAACCTTAAATGAGTGACGAACGAGAACTCGCTGCAGGTCCTCCGAGAGTCAGCCTCCAGCTCCACTCTACAGAGGAGGAGAAACCAGCCTGCCAGCCCCTTGCAACAGAGACAGAAAAACACAACCACAGCACACCATGACACATAGTGTCTACATGCAATCTTTGCATGGCATTACCCTGGCCTCCAGTAACACTGTGAGAAATCTTGGAGTCATTTTTGACCAGGATATGTCCTTCAATGCACATAAACAAATATGTAGGACTGCTTTTTTGTATTTGTACAATATCTCTAAAATTAGAACGATCCTGTCTCAGAGTGATGCAGACAAAAACCAGCTCATGCATTTACAGTATTGCTTCTAGGCTGGACTATTGTAATTCATTATTATCAGGCTGTCCTAAAAGCTCCCTGAAAAGCCTTCAGCTGATCCAAAATGCTGCAGCTAGAGTACTGACAGGGACTGGAAAGAGAGAGCACATTTCTCCCATATTGGCTTCACTTCATCGGCTCCCTGTTAGATCTAGAATAGAATTTAAAATCCTTCTCCTCACATACAAGGACTAATAACCAGGATCCCAACCCTACTTTTAAGACTCGGCCCTTTTTCCTGTCTCTCTCTCGGTTCTCTTTTCTTTCCCCTCACCCATCACCTCATGGCAGATGGCCTCCCTGAGCCTGGTTCTGCTGGAGGTTTCTTCCTGTTAAAGAGAGTTTTTCCTTCCCACTGTTGCCAGATGCTTGCTTGTAGGGGGTTGTCTGATTGTTGGGATTTACCCTATTGTAGGTTATTTACCTTACAATCTAAAACACCTGGAGGCAATAGTTGTTGTGATTTGTCACTATATCAGTTGAATTGAATTGAATTGAATTGAATTGAATTGAATTGAATTGAATTGAATTGTATATTGTGGATGGAAGCTTGCTGCTGTGTGAGTTATCTACTAGCTGATACTGATGTAGTAAAGTCAATATATAAGGATGAGACGCTGCCATAGACATTCACTATAGACACCTACAGTATAAGATAATTTAGCAACAGCAAAGATTAAATAAGTGTAACTTACAGGCATAACAGATTTTAGTTTTTCTTTTCTTTGAATCACATTTGTTGATCCTGTACATATAATTTTGATGTCCAGGTTGCCACTGAAATTAAACTTAGATGGTGATATTCTCAAAGCCTGTTACAAGCTTTTGAGAATATCTAGAGTTGTACTCCTCAAGGAAATGTATTAATATACCTTAGCATACCATAACTTGATTTTGTTCACATTCAATTTATCCCTTAATTAGAAAGTGTTTAAAAAAATGCATTTGACAGTGGACTCCTGATTGCATTCCAAATTTGAACCTCCTCTTAAGGCCGAATGCAAGTGCACCAGACACCCTATATAATAAATACTGTATGTTTTGTGGCAACATGATACTCATCCAAACAGCTTATTATGATAATTATTAAATTATATAACACTGGGGAGCTGAAGAATGATGCTTCCTGCAGAGCATTACTAATTTTTCCATCAGAGGTCTCATTAAGCTCTCTGCAAGAGGGATTGCAATTAATCACAGTATATTTTTGGTAAACAAACATGTCAGATGGAACAGATACAGGCCCAAAATAAGATGAATCACTTTCTACTCTTCTCATTTTCTCATGCTTAAAAACAACTTGAACATGGCTTATCTGGGATAAGCTGATCCAGATTCCAGTGGCTCAGACTAATATTGGCAAGCTTTTCATTATCTGTCTGATATTGAAAATGCTAGTTGCAAATAGTCACATGGAACCATATATTTCTAACCTCGAGGGAGTGTTTGCTTGTCACTTACATTTTCTATACCAGTAAAACAAAAAGGTGACATTTCGCAATATCATAATTTCACATATTTTGGATATTTTGAGTGAGAAATTTCTCTTCGAATGAAAACAGGCTGTATAGATTTGTGTCAGTAGAAGATGAGACTTTCTCAGGGGTACACTCTAACATTTTCTTCATATCTTGCAAACAGAGTGTGTGGGTGTCGACAGAAATCACGCATCAGTGTGACTTATTTCGGTTTCTTGCCATTACCTCTCAAAAAACAGAATAACTAGCTGCAAATCTGATCAAGCTCAGCTAGGAATGCAGCTTTGTATTGGAGCAAAATCCCTGCAATGAACTTTTGATTAACAATAAATTAATAAAAATGGTCTGTCCTAATGGTCTTTGTGGTGGATACTTTTGTATGCGGTCCTTATCAATGGCCTAAAGTCTCTTCTAATGAAAGCTGGTGAGCGAGAGAGCTCTTATGTTCAAAGTGTAATGAAAATTTATAGAGAAAAACCAGTGTGACTGAGACAACATAATATTATACACATGAACATACATGCTGTGGGCCAGGGGTGGGCAAACTACGGCCAGGGGGCCACACCCAGCCCGTTGGTCGTTTTAATCTGGCCCACTGAATATTGGTTCTGAATATTGGAACTGCCCAAATCAATTCACAATTATGACTGATGTTGAGGATTCTGAGATTGCTACAACAAACACGAGACTTCGATGCACTGTTCTCACTAAAAGTAAATTTAAGTATTAACATTGCTATGCCTTTTTTATGTTTATTTTTGATATGTACGCATCTGGTGCTGGCCCGGCCCATCTGTCAAATTACAAGAAGTCAATGTGGCCCCAGAGCCAAAACATTTGCCCACCCCTGTCTTAGGCAGTGTAGTGTGTCCATTTTCCTGGAAGCTGAAGGATTTAGAGGCTTTTAAAAACACAACTGGTAAAATGAAGAAGAAATGTGAATTTGATGAAAGCAGGTCAGTGGAAATAACGTTCATTCAAAGTTGAGTCTCCTTAGTGGCACCTTAGGGCATTAAGAATGCAGTGTTGCTCACGTTAGTTCATCGTAGTACGCTCTCTTAAAGTACCATGTGTAAGCTACTGTAGCATCCACCAAAACAGTGATGATGTACTGTACGGTGTCATGTGCCTTATAGAGCCCAACTGATATAGGATTTTTAAGATTCAATTCATTTTGATTTATAAAGCGTCACGTCAAAGTGCTTTATATTTTAAGGTAAAGACGCCACAACCCCACTACAAAGATCAAAACTGATGTGTGGTGATTAAAAAATCTGATATTCCAATATACCAGTTGATTTTTTTCTCTCTCAGACACAGATAAACAGATTTCCCTAACATTCATTGTGTGTAGTAATTTATTTACTCATTTTTGCCCGACTCTACTCAGATCAGCTGGTTGTTGCAAAGTGCCCTCTGGTGAACAAACACATGATATGGTTGAAGGGTATTTCTCTAGGATCTAGGACGGGGTATTCAACTCCAGGCATCGAGGACCGGTGTCCTGCAGGTTTTAGATGTCTCTGCTTCAACACACCTGAGTAGAAGTCATTAGCAGGACTCTGGAGAACTTGACTGCATACTGAGGAGGTAATTCAGCCATTTGATTCAGGTGTACGGTGGCCCAGAGGTGTCAGGCCCAATACAAAAGCCGCAACACAAATACAAAAGCCACAACGGAAATGACGCAACATA
>VUQK01023620.1:30278-50349 GCA_015106715.1 Bujurquina vittata | reverse complement strand
CGATAGCCTGGTCAGCTGACAGCTACCGAGGTGAGCTGCTGCTAGAGCAGCGGCAACAGAGAGCTCCAACGTCGAACGTTTTTTTGCATATAAGCGATATATTGATAGAACGAGCTGATATTTGGGGTTTACACATCTACATTCACACTTGAAACATCTTAAAAGTTTATTTTGGGTCACAGAAACAGTAATTTTTCAAACTTTTTGGCCGCTCTTGCCGGCCATTGCGTGTTTGAGTTTTGATGCGCAATGAATCATGGGATATGGTAGGCCACGAAGGATACACCGGACCCATCCTTCAAATTAAGCTAATAGAAGGACGCATTCGTCGACCGGATTTGGAGGAGTCTTCGAAGGCCGCATTTGTACCCTTCGTTGCCTCGCTGTGACGTAATCGGCCTACAAATGCGGCCTTCGAAGGATGCGGCCCCTGAATTTGGACACAGTCAAGTTCTTAAGAGTCCTGCTAATGACTTCCATATTTGACTCAGGTGTGTTGAAGCAGTGACACATCTAAAACCTGCAGGACACCGGCCCTCGAGGCCTGGACTTGGCCACCCCTGAACTAGAATGAAAATCCGATTTGTGCGACTTTAGGCGACTTTTACTATATTTCTTTGCTGGTTATTGCACTTTATCCGCTCTGGTGGTCTTTCCTTTTACTGTTCAACGTGAACATTCAGCATATCCCACACTGCATAGAGGTGAGATGATGATGGCTTCTTGGAATACACCGCCGGCGTGTATGTTTCTGTAGACGTTGGATGAAGTAGTTGAATAATTCTTTGCTGTGTAGGTGGAAAGCTATGCAAATAATCTGTAAACTGTCCTTTAAAAAAAAAAGCACCCTACATCACCTTAAATCTGCAAATGATGGCCTGCGATTAAATGAATCTTAGACCACCTGCTTTCATGCAAATGTTTTGTTTTGTGCCTCAAAGCACCGGAACTAATATAAACTCCTGCATCTTGAGCATTTACTCGTAGAAAACGTTATTCTCCACATTTAAATATTTACACACGCTCACACCCGGGAGCTGCTCCTTTGTTACATAATGTCTGGCTGAATAATTCATACTCGTTTTGTGTATTTACTGCTGGATAATATGGAAATTATTCGCAGACACATTCAAGCTCACTCTGCTTTGTTCCTGATGAAGCTTTTCATGTCAAATATGCCACGTCGTGCTGGAGACCATCAGATATGTGAATAAATAGGAAGAGGAGGAGGAAGTTAGTAATGATGATTTGTGTGTCAGATAGGCACCGACCGAGATATGAAGACGCTGGCTCGCTGCGCGGCGGCGAGGAGTTTCAGGAAATGCTTGTTGATCAAACGAGGCAGATCAGTTTTCTCCTGCAAACCTGGAAAAAATAAACATTTGTTTTTCTCTGACTGGAAAAAACTTTGTGAAACAATAAAATTCTCAATTCAATGATGAAATGATAAAATGTTGCAAAACTGTATTACTTGGCACGCAGCACCAAGATAAACAGATGGCTTTCGCTTGCGGATGCTTGATTCATTCCTTGAAAGTGAGCTTAAAGGCAGCTGAGGAGGAAGCCGTGTTCAGGAAATCTGTGCGGATGCGTTACGCAAACCACAGGCACACGCAAACACACACAAGTGCTGATTTGAATCATTTTGCTATCAGACATCTGCTGTTTTCCATTTACCATCATACTGTGGGTCTGCTGTGTATGCCGGTGGTTTGTTGTGGTCACGGTTGGGCGCTGAATATGTTCAGAAGCTGGAGATATAATCAGATATACATTATGCAAGTTTCAATGATCTGACACCAATGCAGTGTCTCATTTCGAGTTTCTGAAATAGCGAGGATGGCAGCTGTCTTTGGAAACACAGGCCTAAAGAGTGGTCGGCAAAACCGTGGTCGTTAGGTGAATGTTTCTGGCAGTCGTAAGGTGAAACCGGTAGCCAAGATGGTGCCGTACCGAAAACCTTGTGATTGCTTCGTTGCTATTAGATTGCCAAAGCTGCCCATAGTTTGCATGGGAGATGCCGTCTTATCTGCAAACACGTACTAACTTCATTTTCTTTCGCCTGCTCCATTTAGGGGTCACCGCAGGAAAGCATCTGCCTCTATCTCACCGTAGCCCTGACATCCTCCTCTGTCAAAACAACCCTGTGCACACACTACTTCACTACATCCGTGAATCATAGTCCCTTCATTTAGAGTCGCTACTGTCCCCTCCACACTCCTGCCTGTCCTTCTCTTTCTCTGCCTCCAAACACACCTTCACCCTTTCCTCTTCCTTTGTCTTTGGCCAAAGGTTTCCAGCAGCACTCAGCTGGCCAACAGCACTGGAGTCATTTGTGGTTACCCCGGCCCTGACCGATCTGCTATGGAAATTTCATTCTTGATGATCCCCATGTTTGATTTAGCCAAGATTTTTATCCCCATTTATCTGGGCTTGGGACCAGGACTAGAAGTACCACTGGCTCGTGGCTGGCTTAAAATGTTCTGGCAGCGGTGGGCTTTGAACCCACACCTGAAAGGGATTGGAGCACATTAAACTGCTTGGCCACACTACCATTAGGTATACTGGATAGTGAAACTTTAATATATGTAACACAAAGTGGAACCCGAAAACATTCACCTTCAATGTAGTAAACAACTCCTTACCGTTGCAGCAAACACATTGTGTGTTTGCAGAGCTGGCATCTTCCATGCAAACTGTGGCAACAACTTGCTAGTGACAAAAGCAATCGCAAGGAGGTTTTTGACGCAGCGCCCTCTTTGCGACCAATTTCACGATGCAACCTCCATCAACCACCTGTACTGTACTTTTGATCAAGCAGCTCACTTTTGAAATTATTTAATAGGAGCAGAAAATAGTTAAAGTCTGTGCATTTCAGTGTCACAGGCAAATGTCCCAATATTGCTTTGCTGAAGTTTTATCCCGGGCTCTCCTGTTCATGTGGTGTAAGATGGTGTTAAAACTGACTTAAAGCTATCTTAAGTTAGTCTTTCTCATGTTGATGTTCCCATAATGTCAAACATGTTTAATATTATGGTGTGTTTTTTAATCTTAGCCAGTGCAAAGAGTCCTGCATTAGCCTACAATCATGTGAATCAGTACATTTGCGTTTTCTGTTCTGTGTCTTGTCCACGTTCTGCTGCGTCTTTTTCTTCTGACCTGTTATTTTTCTATCAGGATAAACCATTTGCTCACACAAGGGGCAGCTGTGGATAAAACCAGCTTCTATTTAACATATTCCGCTGTAATAACCTCCAAAGGAAATTGGCTGAAGTTGCAAATAGTGATCCTGTGACTGAAAACTCTGACTCATGCCATGTTATCTTTGGATGCGATAGGGTGTCAGACTTTAATCTTTTATACGTCTTTTCAGAGGCTTTTCAAAGCCTTTTCGAGTGTATGGTACGCATTAGAAATTGATGAGTAAATATCCTCCCGGAGCCTACATGCGGATGCTTCAGTAGTGGAGGGGTGGAAACAGCAGGCAGCGATGCAGGACAGCAGCAGCTCTGACATGTCAGAGGGAGCCGCTCAAACAGACTGCCAAACTGGGAGGGTGTGTTTGGCGTGTCGCACGAAGACCGCAATCTGCATGAGTGTGTGTGCCACAGCGCAGCTCATGGTCAAGCTTCAGTTTTGTTTGGTAATAAAGCATATGCTTTTATGCCACTCTGCTTCCCTATAGTGGGAAAACAGTTTATGATCAGCACTCACACGGCAGTGGGCGATTTGGAGCTCAGTATCTGGGCCGAGGATGCATTCGCTTGCAGAGTCAAAGAACCGGGGCTCAAACCTCTGATTAGGAGACTACCTGCTCTTCTGCCCCTCAGCTGCCCCCCAGTGGCAAAGGCGATTAGTAGTTGCACAAATCCAGAAAAAAACACAAACCTGTAAACAGCCAGAGCTTTTGGGAAATGGTGTTTGTCAAAGAACGCTACCACCAGACCAAAACTACCATCCTTGTTGTCAAGAGGAGAAGACTTGTTTACTGGTTTTAGACCATCTAATGTGCAGCAGGAGTCCAATCAAACATCTTTACACATTTCATATATTTTATACCTGTATGTATGAAGCATGTGCACAGCGTGTATGGACTTAAAATAGAGAGGGGAGAGCTGCAGCACGAGGCCTATTTTCAAATTCTGAAGTTTTTTTTCTTTATCTTGTTTCATTTACTAGATTTCTTCTTACTGTGGCTTGAAAGCATTAGATATTAGTTATGTTTTTGCCCCCTTTTACAAAGAAAACTTTGTTATCGGACCACGAGAGTTCTGGATGTGTGACAGGGACAAACAACAAACTGGCGTTTGTTCATGCCGAGTGGCCTCGGGTTTAAAGGAGGGTCTGCCGTTCAGCCCAGCACACATGACAGTGCTCGAAGTGGAGCTCAGATTGTTCCTGCACAGCTTATAATGCACCTTGAAATGTTTGTCGCCCTGAAGGAAATTTCCCGATAGATTTCAAAGAGTAGAAAAAAGATGGCGAGCCTAACTCATCAGCTCTCCATCTGTCTCTCTGTTGGAGCTTTTGTGTGTCTGACTGGAGCAGCTCCCAAAGAGCCGGCTGACATTTCAGTGTGCCTGACACTTTTAAATGAGTTCATTTGTCTGTGGCTCCTAGAAATCCTGTTGTTAGAGAGTCTGAATGAAGGAGGAAACATCTTGCTCTCCCAGGATTTTAACCAATTGTGCTTTTGTGAAGCTCAGCTTGACCCCAAGCTGCTGCCAAATGCAGCGATTTTCATTAGGTTAAGTTGAATTTACTGCTGTGTTGGCACAGATACTTCATTCAAGTAAGTTACTCAGATGTCACTCATGTCCTGATTTCATAAAATGAAAATGAGAACTACTTTTTTTTTGCAGTGTTTCCACGTGCAAACAGAAGAGAAACATTTACATAAAATTTCAACTAAATTTACACTAATTTCCAGTTTAAAAAAATATTCAGTTCAAAACCTGTGGCGCACAGTTAGAGAGGCAAGGCTGAGGGCTGATGTGACAGAGGAATAGGGGAATAGGGGTAGGGTGAGATGGAGGCAGATGATCTGTTGTAGTGACCCCTAAAGGGAGCAGCTTTTTAAAGCTGATTAGCTGCGCTCTTGTTATAGATTCATGTTTGGATCATAGTGTGAAATATAAGCTCTTTCAGATGATCTTGGACCCACTTTCTGTTTGAAGTCCTTGATGTTAGGAGGTCCTCTGATGTAAGCATTTTGGTCGCTGTCATGTCATTTCTTTTGGAGCCAGACTAGAGGGTGGAGGGCTGCGTTATCAGCTAACGTTAGGAAGCTGCATCAACAAACTGCAGGTGCAATGGACACACAGTCATCCATTTGAACATCCAGACTTCTTTTTTTTAAGGTTCTTGGAGATCCTACACCTCTCATCTTAGAGGACTTTTTCAGTTCTAAAAGCTGAAGGGGGGCTCTGTGTATTTGCTGTGAATCAAGGTGGGGCTAACTATGAGCTACCCACAGTGCAGTCTTGAAACCTCTTCCCAGATGATTTTTAACCCCACTCACAACTTGACCCATGTGACTCACAATGAAGGAAGGGTGGGGCAACATCACGAATTTACACCTTGGCTCATGTGACCCTTAACGAGTCTCAGGATCGCCTCCAAGGTGCAAGGACCTAAAAATGCAGACTTTAACCATTAATTGCATTACAAAATAATTTACCCCATGTGAAGTTGTTATTAAAGAGAAAATTAGAGGCCAGAATCACTCTTTGCACCAGGCTGTAAACATGTTTAAGTTTGCCCATTTTAAAATGGGAGTCTGTGGTGATTGACTCACTTGTGGAGCCAGCCTCAAGTGGCCACTATAGGAACTGCAGTTTCCCCTCTGTTCGATTCACTAATCAATTAAAGCTCCCGTTTGGTTCTTGCCGCTTTAAGCTGTTATGTACTCTGTGCTCTACAGACCTTACAGAGTATAATGGCAAATTATTTAATTAGCCTGTATATCCATACGGAAGATTTAATCTGCCTCCTGCAAACAAATCACTGCGTCATTTGTAGTCTGAATAATGGAAGCCTGATTGCCTTGTCTGCGCAGACACACACACACACCCACACACACACACGCACACACACACACACACACACACACACGCACACACAGACACACACACTGAGCTTGGGGGGTCTGGAGCTGGAGGCAGTGGAGTAGAAGCAAGCAGGCTTGACATTTAGACTGCTGGCAGAGTATTGTGGTATCAAAGAGTCACATTTTACTCCTCTGACTAAACAGAAACATGAGCTTGAGGGTGGGAAAAAAGTAGGTTTTTGGAAGTAGATTATTTGCAGCTAAGTATATGAGACTTGTCAGGTTTCTTTACCTCTCTGTCATTAACTTCACATGTCTTGCAGCAGCATTGGAGAAGGTGCTGGTAGAAGAGTAAAGACATCGTGTGGGACAAAGTACAATCTTCAGGTAGCGCTGCTTTATAAACTAAGTTGGGACAGCTACAATATTATAAAACCTGGGAAAAAAAGAGTGGGATAGTGGGATTAAATGGAAACAACACTGACGTGAAAAGAGACTTGTTGCAGATCCAGATGAGGCTTAAAGGACATTTTTATGTTTTAATTTAATCTATTCAATACAGCTTTGATTGTTTAGTAAAAGTTGATCACCTTTGCTGGACTGCTTTCAGATACTAAATATGTCCAACACCCAGATGCTAAACTTCTAATGAAGACATTATAATTATGTAGAAATGTGAACTAAATTCTGATTTCACTGAATTCCCCTTTTCCTTTTTAGCTTTTGAGTTGATGCTAAAGATGCAGGAGTGGTTTGAGAAGGAAAATATTTTTAATGCGGGTCCCGTGGTCAGGATATCGTCAGGCTTGGAAATGAAACATTTCTGGTTTTTATCAAGATCATTTACAGTCCAAAACAGGAAGGGTAGAATGACAAAGACAATCAGCTGAATTGTCCCATATATTCACCACATAGTCATTAAGTCGTCTTCTATCTAACTGTGAGCTTTTGTCTCATTTCTGTACACTGCCCGGGGGACAGACGGGGGTCTTTTGATCTCAGGTTATGATTGGAAGTTGAAACCAGTTTGTAGAAGATAAGCATTTATTGAAATTTAATTAAACCAAAGTTTTCCTTTTAACTTTGTTCTAAGCACTTATGTCTGACAGACTGTGGACTGCCCAAAACCTTCTCCTGTTGACTCGGATGAAGTTCATAAATGTGACGTTTCATCCACTCCAATTACGAATGAGTGCGTCTGAATGTACTGAGTTGTCACTCGCAGCCTCTACAGCTTGTTATTAGCACTATTCATGTCTTCAAAATACGTTTTTAAATGGCCATTGTTCCTTCCATTGAGGACCCTATGTACTGTTATTGAGAACATATTAACCTTTTAATTTATCTTATCTGTGCGAATGTGTTTGCATTAGCCTAATCATGGCTCTGATGGCCACCATGTAGCAGATTATTGTACGTCAACTAGCTAAGCTTCCGTAACCCTCCGAATGTGGCGGGGATTGAGCGTTCCATCCAAAGTCATAGTAAAGCTATATACTTTTTTTTTAAAAAAATACATCAGTTATTCTTTCTTCAGATGTCAACCTGCTAACTTGCTGCTAAGTTATAACTTTTGTCATGGATGCCTGGAAGTTAAATTTTATTGTAGAACCTGGGAGAACAGCCGCACCGGTCATTTTATTGTTAATTGAAAGAATTAATTTAAACTCAGTGGCGCCTCAGTGCTGCGGGAAACTGAAGGAGCAACCGGCTGGGAATACCAGTTTTTCTCCCATGGTGACTGAGGCCTTATACTCTTGATCCGACATTGTCACCATGATTCTCACACATCCAAAATGAAATTAACATCACGTGGTTATTGGTCAAAAGAAGAGTTCTCCCTCGCTCTGTGACCTCAATAAACACTTTCCTGTTGGGTTTTTGTGCTCAGTTGCTATTTTTTTAGGTCATATTTAATAAAGATGAGATTAATTTCCAAAATTTAGATTATATATTTAAAAAAAACAAAAACAAGGCAATGCTTAACTTCAGGCTTCATAATAGGACATCATCAGTAACTGGGCGACATCACAGTGGCTCCATCCATCCTTTTTAGTGTCTATCAAGTGAAGTATAACTTTAAGTGCCTTGCTCATGGACACCTTGCTGATCAATTCTGATAGGAATCTTTCTAAATTCCCTGTCTGTGATTTCCCAGCTGGACTGAGCCTGAAACTGAGAACTTCTTCAGCCTGCAGGCAGCTCCTGGCCCAGATACCAGCATTCTTGTTTCCAGTCTGTTGCCCAGCACTGAGAGAAACGTGCTCTGTGCTAATTAAAGTACCTCCCTCAGCTGGGTTTCACTTGAGTCAGCGGATTTTGTTTGTATAAAAGTGATTTCCATCGGCCTCTTGTTCACCCCAGGCAGCTGTACTTGAATGCATTTGTTTCACATACTCAGAGGAAATATAATTTTCTTATTTTCTGTTTTGTTTTTCTTTTTTTTACGTCTATATTTTCATTGGCATCCTGTGAGGATTATATCTGTGTTTTACAGAGCAGGCCCAATTCGCAAATAACACACTTGTTTTCTTGTTTTCTGGCAGCACAAATCATATCTGTGACTTAGAAAAGCAGGCTGTGAGTATTATTAAAGATGCTTATTCTGTGGCGACTGAGAGGTTCTTAAATTCACATTGGGCTCAGATGTTGATTTTGTTTTATTTGCATTTTTTCCTCCTTTTTTAGACTCAAAAAGACATACAACTCTTCCTCTTGACATCTTTATCTGACTCCATTGCCACCAGTGCAGATGAGTTACCATATGTCCGGGTTGCAGCCTTCTGATTTTCTCTTCTGTCCCTCAGATTTTTCACTGCGGTGCTTCTTTCTGTGTGCAGCTGTCAGCTCGGTCTCAGGCGTCAAACTGTCACTCTGTTTGTGTCTCCTGTCGCTGCTCTGTCTTTTTCCATCTTTTTTTTGTTGGCGGTGTTGTGTTTCAGCTGCCTTTCTCCCCTCCTCGCCGGCTCATTCTGCAGATTGTCGAGTGATGACAGAAACCGGTTAGTGATTACAGACAGGGGGGGGATAGAGGGCAGGTGAAAGACAAAAAGATGGAGACTGGGAGGACAGAGAGACATAAAAAACAATGAGAAAATGGGAGGAAATTACACATTGTGCCATAGCAAACCTTTAGCTTAGTTAAGCTTAGCATAAACAGCTAGTGTGGTTGTTACATTTTTATTTAAAAACAAAATCGTGTAAATGCAGCTTTAGTACATTCACACCAAAGTCAAAGTAAAGGATCGATGCAATGAATTTAACCTAATCCCACTCACTGCATGTCTTTGGATTGTGGGAGGAAGCCGGAGTACCCGCAAAGAACCCACACAGAGGAGAGAACATGCAAACTCCACACAGAAAGATGGAGGATTTGAACCCAGGACCTTCTTGCTGTGAGGCAACAGTGCTAACCGCCATGCTAACATTTATGTGAGTTAAAATATTTCAACTTTGGTTAAACATTTTCTTTACATTTTATTGCAAAAACTTATCAGTGCAGTGTTGCCTGATTGTCAGGGATTCTCCTGACACTGTGATTTTCAAAAACGCACACACTAGAGTAAAAATAGGACCGCAACATGGGAAAAATCGGCAGTTGCCCAATTTATTGCAGTGAGAGACCAGTTGCAAGTAGCTGCATCAACCAACGTCACCCAGAGATTATTTGTGCAACACCCTCAATCTCTGGGCAACCATGTTCAAGGTGATTGCACAGGTTGCCTAGAGGCCAACTGTTTGCTCTGACTCAGACTGACGACTGAGTTTCCAAAGTCTGGAAGTATTACTTTACTGTAACTTATTCTTTGGCACTTTCTGATTTGAACTGAGTTGGAACAAGAAAAAGTGTTGGAGAAATAAGGGAGATAAATGAAAAAAAAAAGAAAATTTAATAAAGTTAGGAATATAACAAAGACCAGAGATGCACAGAAAGAAGGAGTAAAGTAACAAGGATGGAATAAGGAGAGAAAATTAGGACGAGACTGAGTGACAAAGTGAAAGCGGACTAAAGAGAGCTGGAAAAACAAAAATGAAAGCGAAGGAAGACGGAAAGATGAATTGGTGAGTGGGTGGATGAAAATGAAAGATTGTTCCAGTGTGATGCCCTCTGAGAAGGACAGCATCATTCATCAGCTTCTCTATTAGCCTGTGTGTGTGTGTGTGTGTGTGTGTGTGTGTGTATTCATGTTAGGTCACTGTTTAAGATCACCCGTGTTGATTTCCAGTGGGCGTTCCAGTGTGAAAAATGTGTGTGCGTGTGTGTTTATGTATGTATGCAGACAGAATGCTATTTATTTAGAAGTTACCTCTTCTGTGTCTGTGTGTGTGTGTGTGTGTGTGTGTGCGTGTGTGTGTGTGTGTGAAACTACCAGCGTGGCTGACAATGACATGCTTGTCTGTTGTTTATGTGCTCAGTCTGACGGTGCAATTTTCTGGCTGCTGAAGGTCATTCGAGGTTTGATTTTCGCTGTTTTGCTGTTGTGAAAAGTTCGAGAGCTGAAGGTCAGACCTTGACTTCTCCATTTTTTCAATTCATACGGTACAATCTGTTATATTATGGCAACATTTTACGTGTTATTTTACATATATATGTATATTTTTTAAAACTGATTATATGTATATACAGTCCCTTGTCACTTTATTATGTACACGTGTTGAAATGCTTGTTAACACAAATATCTAATCATCCAATCACACGAAAGCAACTCAGTGCATTTAGGCATGTAGACATAGTCAAGATAACCTGCGGAATTTCACCCACGGATCAGAATGAGGAAGAAAGGTGATTTAAGTGACTGAATATGACACGACTGTTGGTGCCGAACAAGCTGGTCTAAGTATTTCAGAAAGTGCTGATCTGCTTGGATTTTCCCGCACAACTACTCGTATGGTTTACAGAGAATATTCTGAAAGAGGTGATAGAAAAGAAAGAGTAACTCAAAGAACCACTCCAACCAAGGTATGCAGAAGAGCATCTCTGAATGCAAAACATGTTGAACCTTGAAGCAGATGAGCTACAGAAGCAGAAGATCACAGCAGGTGCCACTCCTGTCAGCTAAGAACAGGAAAGTGAGGCAAAAACTGGACAACAGCAGATTGGAAAAATGTTGTCTGGTCTGATGAGACTGAATTTCTGCTGCAGCATTCATATGGTAGGGCCAGGATTTGGTGTAAAAACAACATGAAAGCATGGATCCATCCTGCCTTGTAACAGGTCAGGCTGATGGTGGTGTAATGGTGTGGGGATACTTTCTTGGCACACTTTAAGCCCCTTAGTAGCAACTGAGCAACATTAAAACACCAATACCTGAGTATTTTTGCTGACCATCCCCATCCCTTTATGACCACAGTGTACCCATCTTCTGATGGCTGCTTCCAGCAGGAACACGACACAATGTCAAACTGCTTTCCTGAACATGACGAGTTCACTGCGCACTAATGGCCTCCACAGTCACCAGATCTCAGTCCAACAGAGCTCCTTTGGGATGTGGTGGAATGGGAGATTCACATCATGGATTTGGTAGATAGATGGTCAGTGGGAGACTGCTTTTATTTCTTACTTCCAGTGGAAAGTTGGAGTTAGTTTTTTTTCCAGACATAAGCATTTCTATTATCGTTTCAGTCCTAATGACGGTTTTCTCTAGGACAGATAAGCCAGATCTCTTCTGAAACCTAGGGTTGGAGTACTTACTGAATATTTCAACATGGTTTCAAGGCAGTTGATGAAATATTCAGGACATTAAATCTATTCATTTATGTTTCTTGACAGTAATTTTTAAAATACCCCCCTATATTCCTGGTAAACAATCCCTCCTACTCTTGTTTTCTTGCCCGTGAACACAATTTTCATCTGTCTGAGCCGGAAAATGGAAAAGCACTCTGTTAGGATTAAGTAATACTTGGTTAGGTTTACCCAGTAACAGTGATTCATTTAGATTCTTAAACAGATGATGGTTTGATGGTTTAAATGCAATGTTTCATAGCTCACTTTTCTTGATTGCAACGGTAATGAACCCCCTCTGAAGAGTCTGGACAACATACGTGCTGCAGACAAGAAAAGCATTCCTATTGAAATACTTTTGCAGTAGTTCTTTGTATTACAAAAAAGCCACAATAATTCATGACTATTTACACAATCAGCAGCAACATTCACCCCCTGCCCATGTGATTCAGCATTCAGCCTCCTGAGTGAACTGTTGTTTTAGATGCCAAAATGCTCCATTGTGTTCACCAGCTACACCTCCAGCTGTCTGGTGCAGGACAGGTAGCCTCAAGTGGATTCCTCAGAGGTATTTTTTGATGAACAGATGATACTGGAAAGAACATTGATGAGAGTAGAGGGAGTGAACTGGTAAAACAACCCGAATCGTCTCATTCCACCAGCAATGCACATAAGGGCCAACTTGTTTTTATAGAAGTCCTCTGCAGAAACAGATGTGGTTTGAGGCCACATTATTTGCAATATGTTGATGCTGAAGTTTAACAACATATTGTATTTGTTTGACCTGCAAAATTTGCTCATAAATATAAGATGAGAACGTCACTTTTTATACACCCATTGAAAGACTACACTTACTAAATTTCATGTGTGAATAGCTCATGACCAAAGTTAGGCTTGTATATGGGGTCATGGGGGTCAAGGTCATATGGTTAAATCTTTGTTTTTTGTTAAGTTTTTTCATGTCCACTTAATATCTTTGCTTGTTTGTTCTCCATATCAAGACATTATGCAGATATCAGCATCTGGAGGTCAAGGTTAAGGTCACATAATTATTAAAACTTTGCTTTTCATGTGACAACAAACGGGGGTAATACAGTGCGCCGGGCGTATTTTCCCCCTGCTAGGCGGCACTCTTGTTAGGCTTATTTTTGGTCATCTTCAAGTTCACCATTTGTGCAAAACAGTGGTTTCCCTCTGTGTTTTTGTCCAAACAGTGCAGTCACTTTATTTTCTTCATCTTTTCTGGCTGCTGTGTCATCAGCTCGTTGACCCCTCTGCAGGAGAATTTGCAGTGATGTTTGCATCAGGCACCTTTAAATGATTCTTTATGTTGCGGCTCCTTGTCGTAAGATGAAAAGGTTCTGCTGAGCCATCCAGCTTTGGTTTTGATCTTCAATCCTTTATGGTGGCCAAGAGGGAACCTTGTGTCCTTCCTACATTATTTCAATCACAAATTCCTCTTTTCCCCTTGATTTCTTCCTCTTTTGACCACCTCTCCTGCTACAGTGGACTCCTCCTATCGTAATCTTTTCTCAAACATTTGTTTCCTCGTTTGCTCTCCTTCCTTCACTCTGCCTCCACCACACCTCTTTCCTTCTTTCTGTCTAGACAGACTCAGCAGTAAATATTCTGTAATCAGCCTCACATGTTTCTCAGCTCACACAGGGCTGCTGCTGTCCCCACACAAACTGACAGGAACGTGTGTGTGTGTGTGCACCTTCTTCCAGCCCTAGTTTTTGATCTATGTGCCAGTCTATTTCACATGCAAATGATTTAAACTGTCTCCTCTCTCACCCCTCTCTCCGTCCAGCTGCAGCGTGAACTACAGAGAGGATGCCTTTACGAGTGGAAAGGCTGTAACCCCAGAAATTGGGCCACAAGATTTTCAGCTCTGTGTCAGGTCAAATATATCTAGAAATAACTCAGCGTGCTTCGTGCCAGTTCATGAAGTGTGACATCCTCATGGTGAGGTCAAAGGGAGGTTGTTTGGGTGGATTCTTTGAGCACAAATCACACTGGTCCTGGTCCTCCATTTTCCAGTGATGGCAGGATCTCTGATGTAGAGTGCTGTAAAAAAGTATTTGGCCCCTTCTTGATTGCTTTCCTCTCTTATTTTTTTTTTTGTATTTTTTTTGTTTCAGATCCATCCATTCAAACAAAAAACTCATAAAAAATCCAGAAATATATATCCAATCCAATAAAAGCAGTCTTAGAACATGCAAGCCAAATGATGCCATTACAAAAACTTATATATGCAGTAAGTGAAAACTGAGAAAAAGTATTGATTTTAAAGCACTTTCAATATTCCACCAGGACTGCAACCTTTTGCAGTGTTGAGGCAAATGCTCAAAGAGGTCCTCATGCTTTACTCACTGTCCCTTCAGGAGAATATATATTTTACATTGTGCACGTTGATGCAAAATATAATCATGTCAGAAAGGGATTTGCCACCAAACACATTTGCAAAACAAGTTTGTTGCTGTGCGTTTTCACAAAATATGTGCAAAGCAGTTAGGTGGAACACAAACCCACTTATCCACATCATCCTCAGAGGTTTAAATCAGTCCTCAGCATCGCATTCTTGCAACACAGTCTGTGTGCGTGCGCGTGTGTGTGTGTGGTTAATTCTGACCGATTTTTAAAGCTGATTTCGGTCTCTGGTGATTTACTTTTTATTTTTAAACTAACTGCGACTAAATTCATTTGCCAAGCAGTTCTAGCCAAAATGCGGCTTCCTGATTGGCTGAGCTCAGCCACTTTCGCCTGACAACACTTTTAATCAGGAAGTAGTAGGAAGCCACGGATCCTCGAGGGGAATTTTACTCCACAACTCTTTCAGCAAAGCTGGCGCAGCACCCGAAAAAATAAAACCAGAGTGGTTCAGGCCTCTTTCTTTATTCCTCATTCTCTCTCCTGCTTCCTCCTTTCCTATGTTACTCTGTCAGCTGTCCTCTTCTTCTGTTTCCTCTTTTAATTTTCTAATCGTAAGACACGCTATCTGTCACCCTCACCACAATTTTATGCCCTCTCTTTATGTTTTCACAACAGTACATAAAGAAGTGCAGAATGAGATTAAAACTCTCTTAAATAAATTGAATTTTGGACACAGACTTCATTAAGTGCACCAGATTTTAACCAGATAGCTACAATGAGCGCAAATGTCATAATGACATTTGTCAATGTCATTATAAGATTGGATCATAAATGACCACAATACAGTAAATTGAATTGGGAAAAGAAAAATGTATTAAACTTGTTTTTAGAAGCTGGGGTATTTGAGTCTGTTTGGGAGAGAAACTATAAATTTACTGAACTTTTCAAGACACAAAATCAATATTGTGGATTTAGGATTCTTCCTTGGCTGCTCATATCAGGCTCTAACTGTCAGTATGTCTGCCTCCAACTGCCCATTTTCACCTTATCTCACTCTCAGGCCCTCACTTTTCATCATCCTATCTTATTTTACTGTGTCCTCCTGATTACCAGCCAATTCAGTGGCTCTTATCAGTTATCATTCTTGTACATATCACCAGTAGATGCCCTCCTCTACCTACTAACTCAGCTCAATGGACCGTTATCATCCACTGTGATCAGAACAGAGAGCAGCACAGATTTTGTAGAAAAGCCGTAGTGGTCTTGTGAAGAAGTGCGTGTAAAATCTTCTGTAGTAACCTTAGGCAGAGCACAGACAGCACAAAAGATGGAAATACCTTCTGGCTCTGAAAAGTGAAGATGACACAGAAGTGCCTTCAACCTGCATTCTATTTAATGGCAGCCAGGGGGCGATATCTGTGGTTGGAAAATGACCTCTGATCATATAAACATCTATAGGTGGACCTAACTCTGTAAACACCTTAATGATAAGTTCATGGACCCAGTCATTCATATTGGATCATACTGGGTCCAAGTTTAAGATGGAAAGATTTACCAGGATATTCTCATTGGCCCAAGACTTGTAATTGACAGTTCCTTAGCCAATGAGAATGGCGATGGTGAACACTTACCTCGAGGCTTCAGGACAAGATAAGAAATCAATGGTGTCACAGTCACTGCATCCATGTTTTCTTTTGTAGATTTATTTTTTGCATGTGTCCTTTATTAGATCGGACATTGGAGATTTGACAGGAAAGCGGGAAGCAAATACAGGTAATTGATGTGCAGAAAATGGTCTGGGGTTGACCCAAATCCAGGGCCCTCAGTAGACTTGAGTATGTTGGTCACCTGCTTAAACAGGTGACCTTTAAGAGAGACACTGCACTCGCAGATTCCAGCAAATATTGTGGTTAAAGTATAACTTCAAGCTTTTTAAACCTTATTTAGGGGCCAAAGTCACCAATCTTTTTAGTCTCTTTTTTAAAAAAATAAAAAAAAAATCAAATTTAACTGGTTATTTTATACATACTGATAACCATTAAAATTAATTTAAATAATGCTTCAAAAAAGGTGGTTGCTGGATGGAGAGGTCTACTTCTAGAATAAAGTAAATAAATAAAGTGCAACTCATTGTCATTGTGGACACAACGAAATGAGGGTTTCGGATCACTCATTCAGAGACAAGCATCTGCGGTCATGCAGCCAGAGACCGGCGCTACCGTTAGGCAATGTGGTTTAAGTGTCTTGCCCAAGGACACAACGCAGCGCACGGACAGGGCTCGAACCTGCAACCTTCCGGCTGAAAGGCAAGCGCCTACCCACTGCGCCACTGCCACTTATATAAGGGCTGCCGTAATAAGTTCTTTAGGTTATAAAAGGGTTTATTTTAACTCAACTAAGCTAGCATGTTTAACTTTGTAAAGTGTCTTTAATCTTGCGAAAGGATGCATTTAACCCAAACCATCATCATTTTGTAACCTCTAACCACGTTACTGCCTAATCCAATCCAAACAAAAGCAAACAGCAAATCCAAACCAAACGTGAGTCCAGAAGCTAGCTGTCAAAGTCACGTTTACGACTGCGAGTTAGCTGGATTAAACCGTCGCCTTCCCTCCAGCCTTGCTGCTGTTCTATCCTGGAAGCATAAAGCACATTACTGCTTCTGTTTAGCCGGCTCAAACCAGGTGAGGTGATAAGGCCCTCCTAACTGGTAGAGGAAGACATTTAGTAGTGTAGTGATAACCATGAGACAGATACCTCATAACAACAAGCTAGCCTTCAAAACAAGTGTAAACAATACAAAACAAGTCCTGCGTTGAATCTAATGTTTCTCTATGCGTTCTCCTCCTTTAGCCCTCATGAATTTCCCTCTTCCTTCTATTTTCTCCATTTCTGACCATGAAAATTATGTCTGACTCCAGGCTATAAAGTGTTTTCTTGCCTTCAAGGAGTTATTTTAATTTCCC
Source organism: Bujurquina vittata (assembly GCA_015106715.1). Classification (NCBI taxonomy): domain Eukaryota; kingdom Metazoa; phylum Chordata; class Actinopteri; order Cichliformes; family Cichlidae; genus Bujurquina; species Bujurquina vittata. The sequence goes on along the minus strand of VUQK01023620.1, from coordinate 33,239 downwards.
ACATTTTCTCTATGAATCATTAACATTCTCAAAGTGTGGGATTTAAAATGGGTGCTTGCGTGAAGTCAGATAAAGATGTAGGTGAATTTACTTTACTGGAGTGTGTGTATTTGCGCAATCTTGAGTAGAAGCTGCGGTCAGGTCAGTTCAGGAAGTCGGGCTTTAGATCCAGGAAATGAGCTTTTATATGCAGCTTAATTCTTATCCAGCTTTTGCACGGTTTGGTTTTTAGTTCTGAATGAAATGGAGGCCCTAAAAGTAACACTATAAAGTTCCATTAGTCAAATCAAACTGTTCTACTGCAAATATCTACTCAGACAACCACATTTGAGGAACTCGGTGCATTTAGGCATATAGGCGAGGTCAGGCCGACCTGCTGAAGGTCAAACTGAGCTTTAGAATGAGGACAAAAGGGGATTCAAGTGACTTTGAATGTGGCATGGTTGTTGGTGACAGACAGGCTAATGTGAGTATTTCTGATCTGCTGGGATTTACCCGCACAACCATCTCTAGAGTTTACAGAGAAGGGTGTGGAAAAGAGAAAGCATCCAGTGAGCAGCAGTTCTCTGATTGACGTCAGAGGAGAATGGCCAGACTTCTTCAAGCTGATGGGAACAGTAACTCAAGTAACCACTCGTTACAATCGAGGTATGCAGACGAGCATCTCTGAATGCACAACAAACGAGCTACAGCAGCGGAAGACCACCAGAGGAAGCTAAGAACAGGAAATTGGAAGTTGGAATTGGGCGTAAACAACATGAAAGTGTGGATACATCCTGCCTTGGATTAGTTCTCCGTGTGTTTCTTCCTCAGTCTTCCTCCCTCTTGTGTCAAATCTTGGGATTAGTCGTGTGTTTGGATTTCCTCAGCGCGTCTGTCTTCCTGTCTCCATGTCCAGTTGTTTCCTGTTTTACTTTGTCGGTCACTTGCCTCTTGTGTTTTGTATTTAGCTTGACTTCCATGTCTCGTCTTCTGGGATTACTTTCAGCTGTGCCCCCACCTGTTGCTGGTTCCCTCGTTGTCCTTTTGTGTATTTATTGTCTCAGTCTCGCCTTGTTGGAGTCTCCATGTTTGTTCCTGTCCTTGTCGCTGTATTCCTGAGCGCCAGCTGGCCCAAGTTTAGTGTCTTCCCAGTTTAGATCTTTCTATAGTTTAAGTTCTCCTGTAAGTCGTGTTCATGCTCCCAGCCCTAAATAAAGGCTCGTTTTCGTTCACCCTGTCTGCCTGCCTCGAGTCCTGCATTTTGGGTCCTCTCACCCACGCGCCACACAGTCTACTGTCACAGACCGTGACAGTAATGGTGTGGGGGATATTCTCTTGACACACTTCTGGTCCTTTAGTACCAACTGAGCATCATTTAAGTTCCACAGCCTGCCCAAGTATTGTTGCTGGCCATGTCCATTCCTTTATGACCACAATGTACCCATCTTCTGATGGCTGCTTCCAGCAGCACCGTGTCACAAAGCTGAGATCATCTCAAACTAGTTTCTTGAACATGACAGTGAGTTCACTGCACTCAAATAGCCTCCACAGTCGCCACATCTCAATATAATGCAGTGTCTTTGGGATGTGGTGACCAAAGTCTCTGAAAAATGTTTCCAGCACCTTGTTGAATCTGAGTCATGAAGAATTAAGTTGGTACTCAAAGCAAAATGGGGCTGTTGCGTTGCTAAATGCAGCAGATTAAACAATTTTCTACTCCCTTAAAATGATGAATTTCAAGCTTATTTTGCTGATTGTTTGCTGCTGTCTTCTGTATTATTTGGTGTCCTTTTATTAGCACAATTTCAGCCATAACTCTGACTCTTAATGTGTCTGCTCACCAGGGTATAAAGCTGCCAGGAGGAGCCCACGAGAAAGAACACAGGCAGCCATAAAACAGGCAAATCATCTGTGTTCATCCCTAAATTGCTTCAGTATTTACACACAGCACAGCAGAAAAAATGTAGAAAGAAAACATGTTTTTTTGCACCCTTTTCACTGAAAATATTAATAATTTACAGTTTTAAACAGTTCATTCAAAACAATTAGAGATTTAAAGTGAAATCCCCGCATCTCAGACTGAACAAATAAATAAAAGATGCTGAGTGTATTTACCGGATGGTCAAATGAGGCCTCGTTTGTGCTCATTAAGCTACTGAGTGTAAATTTAAAATGGGCGAAGGAACAATGTTTGCTGACAGTCTCAAGCGGAGTGCTCAGTTTACAGTTTGGTTAAATTTAGCTCAGACAGACGCAGCTGAAGTGGGTTCTGGCTGCAGAGAACGTCTTGCTCGGCTCCCCTTACGTTCTGCGGCTGTCTACGTCAACGAAACTCTTCATCTGGTGAAATATTCGTGCATATTCATCCTCACAGGTGTTCCTGTCTGCAGTGTGGCGGCTTCATTCATTTACAGCACATTTCAGTTACTGTGACACATAATGTACTGACCGCATGCAGTCAGTCGAGCAGCTGGTCCGGTGCTTCCATTGTCCCGTATATCTAAATTGTCGTGCAAGTGTATGCATTATGCATGCAATGCAATGTGCTTTGCGTGCTAAGTAGAGGCAAATATATATCTACTTTGGGTTTTTTTCTAGATTTTTTGTGTCTTTTCTCTCTTAAATTAAGAACTCTTTATTATCATTCATTGTTTGAAACCTAAATCTAACTTTTAAAGCTTCGTTTTGGCTTCATAGTGTTATTTTTCTTTGAACACACCTATCTCGTGGCATAACAACCCCATTCAATCAGTGATTTTTATTGCCTTTGACAAAATTTTGGCCCATCTGAAAAATGAAAGGTCAAATTACTCAGTGCCAAAATACAGGTATAATTTCTTATCACGGCCACATGGGGGCACTAGAGTTCAGATATTATTATTAACCAACCACAGTTTCCTCACTTGAGTTTGAGAGGCAGAATATGCTGCACATTTTACGTCCCCCCCCCCCCCCCCCCCCCCCCCCCTCCCTCCCACC
>VUQK01023620.1:7492-29341 GCA_015106715.1 Bujurquina vittata | reverse complement strand
CTCGTGGGAGACAAGGTAAAGTTGTGTTTTTTTTTTGGGGGGGGGGGGGCTCTAAAAAGTCTGAGGAGCTTAAATTAACAGGAGAGTTGTAGATTTTCACTTTCTTTAGATTTCAAGAAAAAAGCAGCAACTTCAAGCAGTCTGAGGGACAAAAGGAGATAAAATAGGTACAGAGAGAGAGAAAAGGGACTGCTCGCTTCCTTCCTTCTTTCCACTCCTTTTAGGGGTGGTTGTGTGGCTGCTCTCTGGCTTCATTATCTTCTCCAGTATGGAGCTTTGGAAAGCTATAACACACTCACAGAGTCATGAGTGCGTGTGTGTGTGTGTGTGTGTGTGTGTGTGTGTGTGTGTTGGTCGGCCATGCCACTAATAGTTTTCTGGATACTGTGTGTGTGTTTATATGCAGTTTTCTTGTGTGTGTGTGTGTGTGTGTGTGTGTGTGTCCTCAAGGCAGCTAAAGTGTTTACAGGGAGAAGAGGATAATGATGAAGGAGGGAGTGGGCTGTCGCTTAGAGAAAGAGAGAGAGTAAGAGATGGAAGCTATTAGAGGCTCCCTGCAGAAGAGGAAAGTGTGAAGTGAAATACCAACAAAAAGGAATAAAATAGGTTCCTATGTGGAGTTAGGAGAAGTAAGGATGGAAAAGAGGATGGAGGAGGATAGGAAAGAGAAAAGAGCAGGAGGAGAGAGGGAAAGAAAATATAAAAAAGGAATAAATGCAGGAAAAGAGGAAGCAATAACAGAAAAAACCAAAGAAGAGAAGGAGGAAAGGCAGATGGAGTGTAAGAAAGGAAAGAAAATCATCTAAAAATGAATGAAAGCATGATACACGGAGAGCAGAGAATGATGCAAATGTTAAAAAAAATGCAGAAAATATTAAAGAGAGCTTGTGGGAAATAAAACGAGTGAGAGAAACCTGCCAAACCAAAATCAAACTTTATACCTAATAACTGTGGAAGGAGTTCAGATCCACGCCAAGCTCAGTCCTTGGCGCTTGTTCTGTTACGCCGACATTGCTGAATTACACTTATCGGTGACCCGGAGTCGATAACCTCCTTTCCAACTAAAGAAAACAAAGATGTGTTTTTCCTCCAAAACCTTAATTTTCCTCCTGTTTCTCCCTCTGTGTTTCAAATACCTTTCCCAGTGTCGGGTTGGTTGTGTGTGTTCATTCCAACCATGCGATGCAGGGAGGGGTCCTCCATCACCATCATTTCTACAGAATGTTTGTAGAAGCAGTCCGCATACCGAGGGGCTTGGTTTATAACACCTGTGGCCATGGAAGTGATTGGAACACCTGAATTCAGTGATTTGGATGGCTGAGTGAATATTGTTGGCAGTATTGTGAATATTGATCACTGCTGGGTCGCCAGTTCAGTTTAAGCGCCTCACCTTGTCCTACCTCATGTGAAGATTAACATAAGGAAATCCATGTGTTTTAAAATTGTGGCTGAAACCCTGCAGTGGAAGCGGCATCAAGACCAGAAAAGCTTATCTTTTTATTTTTTTAGTAAAATAAACAATGACTGAAGCTGGATCTTACTGTGGAGTCGTAATCATATGCAAATATTATGAGAATGCACAGATGTCAAGTGTAAAGTCTGCTTGATTTATTTGCCTTCTTTTGAAGAAAACAAACACCCCCCCCCACCCACTTCTTCTCAATGCATCCTCATCTCCATCACTCTGTTTTCTTTCCCTCTGGTCACGTCTCAGCCAAACATGTATATACAGAAGCTGCTATAATGACTTGTTAACTTGTATCTCCCTTCTGCCCCCCCCCCCTTTTTTTTTGTCTTCTCACTCTCATCTGTTTTTACTTAAACATGTCAGATCTCATTTTCTCCTGCCCGCTTCTGGTTGCAGAGGGAAGGGGGGTTTGTTATTGTCCCGCTGTGTGGAGCCACCAACTGTGGTTTGAATCCCAAATTTGTTGGTGGGTTGGATATTAAACGGCTGGTTTTCATCACCCTTCCCAAAAGCATTAATCTCTCGACTGCCTCTCATATGCATTTTTCCTTATTTACCTCTCCTACTCCAGGTTTCATGCAAACCGGCTGTGAAACTACAGACGAAGGTTGTTTGTGTGTGTGTGCACATGTGTCTAAGTTTCTAAGACACAAAGGAAGGCAGCTCTAATAACTAGAGGAAAACCTTTCTTCTTTCACCACCCCGCCTGCCTCTATCACACTCCTGCAGCAGGAAAGTGACGCAGGGATTCGGTGTTTTTTTTTCTTTTCCTGGTGTCTTATTGAACCAGGTGGGGTACCATGTGACCTCGTTTGAGAACTTTCCAGTACTACGATTGAAAGACGAGAAATACCAAGAGGAAAGAGACAGAGGACAGAAAGTGGGAAATAAAAAGGAAATAATTTAAATAAAATGAATAAAATAAAAAATTTCTGTATTTAAGTTAATTAAAGGAGTCAGGAGAGCGCTTTAAATGTGCTTAAAGTCAAATTTCAAAGGTTTAATTAAAGGAAAATACCACAACAAACCCTATGCAAAGTAAAATAACTGTAATATAGGTATTATTTTACAAACTTTCACATTTGCACAAGTGAAAATTTGACAAAAATGTGTTTAAAAAAATGTTACCTGCATCACATTCAGTTCTAGGCTGGACTAAAATTACATTCATTATTATCAGGCTGTAACAAAAGTTCCCTGAAATAACTTACAACCAACGGGGGCAGGAAGGGAGAGGTCATACACATATTGATTGTTTGATTTGTTGTTGATTTGTTTGACTTTGCTCTTCTCCGCGGCTGGCTGATGGCCCAACAGCAGCACAAGCAGGACTGGCCCACAGGCCAGCTGTGCCACATACCTTAGACCAGTGGTTCTCAAATCCAGGCCTCGTGCCCCCCTGCCCTGCAGGTTTTAGATGTGTGTCTGCTTCAACACACCTGAGTCAAATATAGAAGTCATTAGCAGGACTCTGGAGAACCTGACTGCATACTGAGGAGGTAATTCAGCCATTTGATTCAGGTGTGTTGGATCAGGGACACATCTAAAACCTGCAGGGCAGGGGGGCACGAGGCCTGGATTTGAGAACCACTGCCTTAGACACTGCCTCCATCGATAACGAAGCTCTCTGCAGGTAGACGTGCCAATGCGTCGCCCCCGCTGAACCACAAATTCAGCTTCATTCGGACCTTATTCTCTACACCAGCTGGCTCACCAGGTCCCTACTCCACTATTAACCTCCCGCTACTTACTGTGTATCACACCAGTCTCAGTCTTGTTAAACCTGTAATTTTAATCAGAAATGGCTCCACAAATGAGCAACCTTGAGCAGCACTTGAGAGAATTTTGAAATAGAGTAAGTCTTCTTGTCTCCATACATGTCTTACCGCACACCAGGCCAGAGGGATATTTGAAACATTAGCACAAAAATAAACATGTTACCCGTTCCTAACAGCTGCTGGAGTCCGTGGCATGACCATAATTATGCAACCGTGTGCAATGAACTTGCAGTCTTGTTGCCTTTGAAACTGTTGCCTTGAAGCTGGGGAGCACTCGCAGTCAGTGTCCACCTTCAAAGCGACTTAGTGCATCATAATGCAGATACACAAAAAAAAGATGGCGTTAGACTGTAATTGAATGGGGTCATAATGGCAATTACCTGTGATCTTCTTGTGATAATATGGGGATTAACTGGAAAAGCGGGGGAAATTTTAACTCTGTTGTTGTCTACATACACAAAACCCCACTTTAAATAGAACTTCACATTAACTGCTTACATTCAGACTCCAGGCAGGACCTCATAGAGTTGACATGGAGACGTAGTTGCTGCAGGACAGCAGTTTACCTGCAAAATGACACAGGCACCTGGCAACTGTGCTTTTGGTAACTTGTGTTCAGTTGTTTGAACTGATGGCTCCAGGAGATCTTCTCAACTTGTGTAAATCTTCGGTTCCTCTTAGATCTTTACCGAGTTCATTGGACTTTCCCATTGTTCTGACTGAGGTCAGTCCAGTGAGTCCTGTCAAACAAATCCTTTTTATGCCACCAAAGAAAAACTACAGTTTGCTGTCAATTGTGATCAGTAGCAGGACGTTAGTAGGCCTTGGCCCTGTCAAGTTAAAAGACAATTTAGAACATTTGGCGCCACAAGTGAGTGTAAGTATATATTTGAGCAGGTATGGATACTTCTGTCCCTGTGTAGATCAGAGAAAATCCAAGATAAACTTGTGCACCCAGTTCATGCTTACTGAAGTTAGTAAGACACATATTTTTACATTGGTGGATCCTCATAGTGAACATGGCCAAAGCTTTAAATATTGAGGTCAGTGTATGTGACCTAAACCCTGTGAGCCAAAAGCCCGAAACACTTTGTTTCAGTTTTTTTTTCTAATCTTGGCTCTGTGTGATGTCAAAGAGGCATCTCAGGCACAAAGGTCTGACTGTGAGCAAGGAAGCTCCACCCACTTGTTCTGTTTACAAGGGGCAGCCAATCAGGGGAAAGTTTGAGACAGAGGGTGAACTGAGGGGCTGTCTTGTTTGCTGTGTTGACATAATGTGGACTTCCTCTCAGTTATTTGTACCTGATTTCTGCTCCTGAGCCCCCACCTACTGTAGCTCCTGCTGCCTCTGTTTTTACCTCTATGCCTGTTGGCATCACTATTAAATACTGCTGTGTACGAGTTATTTGCTAATGTTTACATGTTGCCATAATTTTAATAATGTAGCTAAACCACTAGCAGTAAAAATATACAAATATAAACTAAACTACAACTTAAAAACAAGATGTTATGGAGAACATTCAGCTTAAAAATGCCTCTAATTTATGCAAAATTGGGAAAACGGGGCTGCTTTGGTGCTGCAGTGTTTGTAATGGCACACTCTGTAACCCTCTTTAACATTTGCTGCTAAAATGTCACTTGATTTATTCTGACTTGAGAAAGACTGAGTGCGTCTGGGAAAGGGGAGAGAGCGAGGCAGATGAAGACTGATGGAAGAGGCCAGAATGACAGAAGCTGTTATTTAATAATGTCACAGAGGAGTGATGCGAGGATAACGGCAGAAAGTGGGAGAGAAAGCAGAGTTTAGGATAAAGTGACAAAGGGAGGGAGAGTGAAGTGATTGCAGAGCGACATGGGGGTGAAATGAGGACAGGGTGTGAGAGAGAGAGATTCCTCCTGCTTCAGACCTCTTTGTCCCCCAGGGAAGCATAAAAATCTGGCTTGAGTTAGCCATGCAGAAGAAGAAGAAGAAGAAAAAGAGGGACACACACACAAAGTCAATTCATCCCTCCCCTCCCACCCCAGCGCTCCTCTCCTTACTTTTCCCTCTGTTTGGTATCTGAAGGGAGAGACGGCGCAATTACGGTTCCTCTTTCTGTTTGTCTATCTAGCTGCTTTTGTTTTGTTTGTTTGTGTTTGTCTGCAGCACGGTCGAGTTGAACTGCACTCAGGTATGTGGGAGGTTAAAGTAAAGGGGGGGTGGTGGTGGTGGTGAACGTTTGGGTTTTTTTGGCATTCAAGCCTCCCTCCTTCTGCTTGTCTTTGTACCTGTCTGTCTCTGAAAAGATACTAACATGAATATCTGCATTTTTTCCCCTTTGCTAACTCCTGTAAGCTACAAAAACTGTCAAAAATGGTGTTTTAAAGATACTCGGCTGTGGACGAGCACTGTCAACGACTAATTTTCCGCTCATGCGTCTCTGTAAAGCGAAGACACGTGTCCTCATGGCAGTATGACTTGTCAAAGCAATATTCTCATCTGTGGTTATAATTTTGTTGATTTCAGGAGGCTAAAAGCTGCCTAGTGATTTTTAAAGGAGGAGGATTGGATTGCACTTGGGTCAGGCCAGAAAATGGTTTCAGAGCCTGGCCATAAATACAGTATAAAGACTGCAGAGAACCTGCATTCTTTCCAATGGCCAGCAGAGGGCGCCTGGTTGCAGAAATCAGTTAATTGAAGTCTATGCGAAAATGACCCTCTTTATCACATCATCTGTGACTTCAGTAAGCACTTTTCTAATGAGTTTATGGTGTCGATCACATGTTTGAAGTCTTATTGAATACAACATGTTGCTGATTTGGTAAATTACAGTCATGTTTACAGTTAAATAAGCAATAAAGCAGGTACAGTATGGTAGATAAACATGACAGAGAGCTAGCCAAGCTTGGATTATTTGGGGGTGTATGTTTTGTCCAGTGTATGTTGTTACTAACAATCCAAAGGGAGATTTACAGAATGAAGAAACTAGTGGATTACAGAAGTTGATCCAGGATTAGATGCATGCATGAATGAGCACCTCAATATGACTTGGGTTTGGGCCGGGTTTTTGCCATGCCCTGCTTGGCTTCAGGGTGTGGCTGAGGGAGCAGAGGGAGGTGAAATCAGGCTAAGATTGAGTTTAGATTAAGTCTGGGCTTTTTGGGGTTTTTGATTTGTTTTTGGAAAGATATGTTAGGCTTGAATTGGATTGGGTGGGAGTTTGATCTAGATATTGCATTTAGTTTGGCCCATGTTGGGTTAAATCCTATTAGAAATCATTGCTTATCATAGCTTTTCCAGAAATATAAACATTAATCTATAATTGGCGGTATGTAATATGTTGGCTATAAAACTTAGTAGCACTGTTTGGCCTTGTTTGACAATGTGTGTATGAGGAGTGTGTATTTCTCTGTGCACAGTTCACAATTTGACTTTATTCTGTTTCACTCTGTTTTCGTTTATATTTGTCAAAGTAAGCACAATGTGCACAATCTTTGGCAATCTCTAGAGAGAAGCATATATTATATTCTGTTATACAGATCTAGTCAGTACTGTCACTTCTTCAGATCAAATTATAGCTGTAAACTAAAAGCTTTCAGCCTTTCAGATCACCTGCTTGTCTGCAGCGACGTCACAATAACATGCATTTGTGGCCAGTACCAACAGCACTGAAATACCCTGATTCTAGATACAGAAAGAATTAATCAAGTACATTTATTTGAGCACTGCTGCCTTGTCTTCACACACACAAACATTTCAGCGGATATCAGTTTATGTCAACGAAGACTCTCTGACTTTCACTGTGGTGACATAAATGTGTCAGTCTGCATTTTGTAACTCGAAGGCACGGTTGTCACACACACACACACACGCACACACACACGCACGCACACACACACACACACACACACACACACACACACACACACACACACACACGCATTCACCCATCAAACAGACAGATTTGTATTTAATGTTTAGGCTGCAAAATGTCTTTCTCATTGCTCCCAATGCATGTGCATGCCTCTGCACTGTGCACCGTTGAGAGTGCGTATGCGTGTTTAACAATGTACTTATGTGAAAAGGCTGCTATTTGGAGCTAAAACTGGAATCCCAGAGGAGAACTGTGTCAGAGCTCTCTGTCTCTGTGAGATTCAAAGTTCACAGGACTGTTTCGCGTTTCCCCGACTAAGACGAAACTCTCCCCGCTGGAGCAAACAGTCAAATCAGAATTGCTTTATTCATGGAGATGAAGAAGTTCAGCAGAGAGATGCAGAGATGTATCAATGAGTAACACACATATTGATTTATAGGAAAACAGCAGGATCTCACGTGGCCTATTATATGCATCAGGGTCAGACGTAGCGCTGCTTAAAATGAAGCAGTAGTGAAGAGTGTCCTGTTAAAGGCAGATAAAGATAGAGTTTAGCCGGTGTTTACTTTGATGAGTGCATGTTATCAGTTTTCTGTCTAACAGGCCTTCAGCCGCAGCAGGAGGATCTCAGAAAAACTGTACATCAAACAAACATTTCAAGTCAAGTGTTAAATGAGAAGTTAGAGCCAGCAGTGGGCACGTCAGCATCCAAAGCAGAGGTCGAAAGGCTTAATTATGTTTTTGATGCTCCACAGCATGCTCGTGCTGTAACCACTTTTAAATGCTACAGTGCGTTTGTGTATGTGTGTGTTTGCTACATTTGTAAGATATTCACATCTGAGAGAAATTATGACCTGCAAAAAACTGAAAAAAAATCTATAATTTAGCCTCTCTACTTTGGTCCATATAAGGGTGTGCAATATTACCAATGTGCTTTATACACATAAAAGTAATCACAGACTTGTTTGGTCTGAGTTTGTTTAAAATAATAAGCACCCATTTGAACCCCAAGCAACTCCACTCCCAACCTTCTCCAAATATTCATACACAAGGATGCCAAAGATGTAAAAACGAGGAACAATAGGAAATGCTTGCAACACTTAGGATAACAAGGAAACCAGACAAGTGAGAGGTGACACCTGGAGACCGATGAGCTAACTGCAAACAGGTGTGACCGATACAACACAATTACCAAGGAGGGAACACAGGCACAGAGATGAAGTAAAACTCAAACTATAAGGAGTCAATGGATTACAAAATAAAACAGGAAATGACTTAAATAAACCAGAGACTATGCTGGATTGTTTAGCTATAGGCTGCAATAAATTGGAGTGTTGAAGTGTGATGACCCAAATGCAGATGCTGGAGAGAGACTGAATAAAGCAAAAGGAAGCACTAAGAAGACAAATTGCAAATTGCTCACTTTATGCTGGACATGCAATGACGATATATGTTTTAAATGCTTCTATATTAAGTTGCATTTTCCCTCCATGTAGAATTCCCCATGCTTTCTGGTCTACGCAGATTTTGTGTCACGTTGAGCATTATTTCTGGAACCCACCGGCAGTCCTGTTATTATTCTTTCCTCGGTGGGTTGGCTTGTGATAAAAGTTACACGTTGAGCTGAGCTCATAATTATAATGTCACTTTTATCCCACTGCTTCTCTAAGACACCCAAATTCTTTCTTTTTTTTCCCCCCTTTGGTTCTTGAAGGTATTTTGTTATTTAAGTGTAGATTTGTGTCCCATCAGTGTGTCTCAGCACCTCCCAAAGAGATCAGGGCCAATTTCACAGCCAAGGATTAAGCTTCATCCCTGACTAAACTCATTTTTCCCCCCAATGGAAACCCCCATTGAGACAGAAAATTACTCTCTGACTTGTAGCAGCATTTGTCTCTGATACCTCCTCACACCCGTAGACATATACACACTCTTTGCTTCATAAGTTTGACAATGACTAATTATCTTTCAGCTTTTCCCGGCAGCAGACTACAGTTGTAAAAGTTTTTTAAGTGTTCGTAACTGCTTAAAAAATGAGACAGCCACCTCATGAACTGACCTCAGAGCACATTTTAATGCAACAAAGTATACATATATTATTATTATTCAAAGTAATGCTATTAAAATAGCAGCATACACATGCACTGCAAACATATGCTGTGGCCCTTTCTTTTCTCCAAAGCAAATCCGCATTGCTTCGGAAGTCTTCATCTCCTTTAGTTCCAGAGTTCAGCCGAGAACTTCTTGTCCCTGGCGTCCGACCGCAGCGTGACCAGCAGCATTAGGTTATCTGCTCTCGTTGGATTAGCCGATTTTCTCTGGGTCGGAGGAATATGAGAGTCGAGCAGCTCTGGCAGAGCAGAACAGGCTGCGCTCGGCCTGCCTGAGGACGTTGAGTGAGCAAGTTTGCATTAATGCACATAAATATTCAGGACCAATGTCTACACCCTGCAAAGGTATTTAGCATTTATAGTAGCAGAAGTGTAAGACTATCTTATTAGGAGATGATTAAGAACAGATGCAAAGTGCAGTACTGAAAAGGCTTTTTTTTTTATCCACAGCTGGCTCCTTTCGATGTGGAGGAGTAGTAGTTCTCTTAGACTCACTAAACCATCGCGCCTCAATTAAAATAAAAAAAAATAAAAAACCTCCTTATTGCTCCAACGTAACAGTGCTGGACCAATGAATGAGTTGATCCTGGCTTGAGTAAACCTTACCTCAGCAAAATGCAGCTTTAACTGGTGACATACACATATTATGAGTAGAATATCTTCATGCACTTCTTGCACATTGTAGCATTGTTTATCCTTCATAATTAGACCCAGGGCAACTTTATTTGACAGGGCTGGCAACTTTGAGTCCCTCTGCTCCACCAAGTTAATCAATTCGTCCAGCAACATGCAGTCAAAACACAGAACAACTAACCTTCTGCCAATCAGCCAATCAGTGATCAATGTTGTCCTCGTCACCACCCTTGAAGTTCAGCATTATTAAAAGGATAAAGCATCAGGTAATAGACATAGCCTATTATGGCTACATTAAAACATTTATTTAAATTAGCTGCACATAATTTTCAATTAAAGCAATGATGAAACTCCCTTACTCATTTCCATATTTAGTTTTTTTTTAAAACAAAACAACTGAAGATGGGCAAAAGAGGCCAGTGCAGCACCAGAGCTGTAGGTGTGCAGCTCCTGATGTAGTCCCTTGTCCTATTGTACTGTTGTTGTAAGATAAGTTGCTTTATCTGCAGTGTTTTTAACCAAAGTGAAACAAAAAATCCTCATAGAATGCATTGTTTTCCTTTGCCACAGAAGCACATTTGGCCTCAGTCTCCTCATGCAGCCGGATGGGATTACTCATCCCAGCTTTTATCAAATTACGCCTTGCGATGTGGTTTCCCACGCTTCTCGTCTGTGCCTGTGGTGATGTCATGAAGCAGCAGCAGCAGTAGTGCATCTCACACTAATGACGTGTGTTGCTGTTACTCCAGGGGCTTCCTCATGGGCAAGTCTTCAGGGTGTACTTTAAAGGCTGCCAGCACCCAGAGATTACGGGCAATTTTGAATGTCGGGACACAGCTGGGTGAAAGTTCACTTCGATTCGGGACGTTCATAGAATAAAGTTAGCTTGGAGGTTTTCAGCCGACAGAAACACAAACATTCATGTGATTCCATCAAAGCCACATCGTAATGATCCAAAACACTTGTTTATATGCATCTTATGTCCCTATAGGTTTACGAATTAAATGTTGTTTAACTTTAAATTGTGCGTTCCATTCTCGACCCGCAGTAGTAAATGAACAAAAGGAGCTTCAGATCCTTTGAGAGGAGCTTGTTATTACAGCGTCCCCAATGGCTGTAAGCCTTAAATTATCTGTGCATGCCACTGGTTGAGTAAACCATGAGAAAATATGGCTCCAATCACCCCCTGAAGTTTGTCTTTCAGCATCTCTCCTCATACTTATTCCAACATTGTTCCAGATTTATAATTCATTTGCTGTGAGAGCTAGCTATTCCTTTTATTTCCAATGTTTCACAGTTCATTTTGTAACTAAATCCCTCGACCAAACAAAAGCGACCCGGTGCAGACGTCGCCACGGAATCGGCATCCCCGCGCTCTGGAATGAATTGGTGACGGTTTGCTTGTGTATTTGTATTGTTCTTTGGCTTTGAGGGGAGCTAAATGTTTAACCACCAACAAACAGCACTGATTATTATTTGATTAAGGGGCTACAGGGTAAGACTGCAGGAGGCAAATGAAATTAAACAGCATAATAGAGCAGAACTAAACACCAAAACACTGGGTAGACCTAATCCTCCCTCAGCACAACAATGCAGAGCTGTGCTAGTGTCACTATATATATGTGTATATATATATATATACATATATATATATACATGAAATGCCCATGTAATAATTATAAAATTGTATTAAAGTATTAAAAAAATTTATTAAATGTATTAAAGTGTATTAAAAAGAAGTACAGATTCAAAAAATAAACAAGTAATATAAAGATAAATTAACTGTAAAATGTGGAATTTAAAAAGGGACACGTGCCACAGCAGTAACTGTGTTTCATTACCAAGACACACCATGAATCTGTAAGTGCAGAAAGGTTAAGAACTTGGTCTAATGAATAGAATTAGCTTCACTGGTGGGCTTTGGCTGATGGGCCTGTTTTTAAAAACAGGGTTGAGTCGATTTTTGAAAGGCTTTGTTTAAATACCTTTTATTATCTCACACCCCAAGATACAATGTGTTGCCAGAGGTAGTTGAAGTGACAAATGTGGTGAATTTAGTTTTATTCCTCCTCATTCCTTCTATTGTTATTTTGTTTTTTATAAACATGCCACGCTTTAAAATCGCCTTTTCTCGTTGCTTTTGTTAGGGCATTGCTACCACTTCTAAAAATGAGAAGGCAAAAATGTAAAGAAAAATTAGTAACAAGATTTTTTGAGTTGATTCAGATTTTTAGAAGAATTGCCTAAACAGAGACAACTGACATGTAATTGGCTTACAGTACTGTGCAAAAGCCTTGAGCCACCCCTTATTTCTCTATATTTTTCTGGGAAAATGGGAAATAGATGCAGACATATAGTTCTCCAGGCTTCTTGAAGGAAATTCAAAGCTCTTCTTTGGATGTTTCTGCCTTTTGTTCTGTTCTCTGTCAGGATGATCTCACACTGCTTCAATAATGTTTAGGTCCGGGCTCTGGGGAGTTCCACTGTGTGTTTTTCTATCCAGGTATGTTTTTACTGCTTTGGCAGTGTGCTTGGGATCATTGTCATGCTCAAATATGAAGAGCCTCCGCTGTGTTTTACATATGAATCTAGACATTCACTGTTGTGCCTCTCCTGACCTTCTTTGTACATACTGATGATGAGTTAAGCCAACATTTTCAATTTTGGATTCATCACTCCATCAGACCTTTTCCCACTGATGTCCTCCACTTTTCCAGAGTTTTTTTTAAGGACACACTGCACATCATGCAGAGATGTGCCAGCTTTTCGGCTAATAGCTTTCTGGGAATCACCTTGTTGGTGCAAAAATACTGTTTTGTGTCTGTCAAACTGTGTTATCTTTGGCATTTGTGTAGATTCACCTAAAAAAAAAATGGGAAGAAATTGTGTGTTTTTGTGACAGGCTGCTAGTAACAAACTGCCTGACGATACAATTAAAAGTTCTTTTTTTTTTTTTGCTAAGCTGTTTGTTATGTGTAGAGTTTTTAGAATCAAATGACTGAACTTTCAGGCTAAATAATACACATGATTTTTGGCTCCCGGCAATTTGCTAATGTGCAGCAGTTACTGTATGAAGTAATACTACTGTACTTTCCTCACTTACAAGCGACCCACCCAGCTGAGAGAAAAGAACGGCATCAGCTGTTTGCTCGAATTCCTAAAGGCATATTTACTCATGTTTAACAGACGAGGCCTTGCGGTGGAGTGAGTTATGTACATGTTATTGTTGGTCACAGTTCATTTTTGTGTCAGGCAAGCACATGCACCGTCTCACAGCTCAAGCAGATTGAATTTTCTGGCTAGCTGCACTGTGAGGCCTGTCTTGTTTAACAGTTTAAACTGAGGAAAAGAACATGTTCTGCAGCCTGTTGGTTTAACCTGAGGGCCATAAACTGAATAATAAATTATGAAAGCTGCTAACAGCCAAATAAAACATGGCACGGATCTGATACTTCCAGCTGAAGTCAGCATTGTTTTTACAAAAGCAGAATGAAACCCTGAGTCCAGGATCTGGCTCGCAGTCTTTGAGCATATTGGTAACAATCTGGACTGCCCAGCTTTACCCCGAGCAGGACGACAGTTGTACCAAACTGGGATCTCCTGTTGCATAACAATCTGTATTAGAGACTGAAAAATAATAATAGAATTGAGCTATTTTATTCATCTGACCTCGAGCTCCAGAGGAGACAAATCTGCTGCAATGTAATCTATATGCAAGGACAAAGCTGCATTTTTAATCAGTGTTATGAAGGCTTTTAAATGTGCTTCAGTATTTTCACTGCCAAGAATTTCCTGTTTTTCTTACTGTAAATAATTCTCATGCATGTTTTACTGAAATCACAAATAATATACCAAACTATCCGAAGATAAGAATGTGAATACTTCCCTTTTTTTCTGCCTGTGCAGAACATAAAACAACAAAGATGTGACTGCCTTTGTGATTTTTGAATTGTATTGCTTCAAAACAGTGATTTTAACCTGACTTTAGAGTGGCTTATCATCCACTCAATATTCTATAATCTGTGTGTGCACTGCACATAAATCTGGATGCTGTGTATCTCAGTACCCTTTGGTACTCATACTATGCCAATACAGGATCTCAGTTCGTCTCTGTGGTTACACACGGTAAAGGGAAAAAAAACCCTTGTGGTCCACAAAGAACCTCTTTGGTTCTTTTTCAGAATTACAAGTCTAGCTAGGACACCTACCCAAAGTTATTTTTTTACCAATATCCTCCATGAGTTTTCCAATCACGGAGCTTTCATATTTGTAAAACCTCCTCACTGATTTAAAGTCATCTCTTTGCTCGTGCTCATTGGTACGAATTGTCCTGTTTTTCAGTGACACTCAGCCTGACCTTGAAATGAATTTATTGCTATCGGAAGAATGTTTTATTGCAGCACTTAAATTACATCCACACTGGGAGTGATTCACAGAGATGTGACGACCATAGACCATATAGGAAGTGAGGGACGACTATGGGCAAAATAAGTAATGGAGAAGGGAAGTGGGCGGGATCCCAGATAAACTTTTCTCTACTTGCAGGCCGGTGACGTTAGTGACTTCCAATGACAATGAAGAGTATTGTTCCTTGACATGTGGTAGCCATTGTAATTTAATCCAAACTGTGACCTAAAACCACCCAAATTTAATCTCCCGAATAAAATAACAAAAAATCTGTTACGCAGTTGATTCACACCACCGACAAACCCTCCACCAGCATCCAATTGCAGACGTTTTAGGCCTTTCAAAATGAAAAGTTATCATTTTGAGGGCATGAACAAAAGTCAGTATATACAATTCAGATGAAACCCTCTGTCCTGTATAGCCTCAAAGTTGAACCACCTGTGCATTTAGGCACAAGGGTCTGGCATGCAACTACCACTGTATGAAAATATGACAATCAAGGGCTGGGGCTGATGGTGTGACCACATGCTCTTGTGATTGATACAGTAGGTCATTAACCAGTGAACATATCTGGATAACCCCCCATTCTGGCACTGCTAAAGACCATAACTGACTAAATAATCTTTTATTCAGTATAACCTGAAACTTGTGACTGAGCCCATGAAGTCATCAGAGAAAAGGAAGTGATGTCCAGCCAGCTGTACAGCCAGAGGAGTCACCTCCTGCAGGTTTAAGGCCATATCTACCTATATCCATCTTTTATGTTGTCAATGCAGTAACAAAGAATAGTGTGTTTATTATTAAATCTGTTTTGATTAAAATGTGCAGCCTTTATCAGTGAATGGAAACAGTTTGAGTTCGATGTACTAAGACTTCAATCCCCCGAAAAAAAGAAAACATAAGATTCATTGTATGTGTTGAGCCTATGATAACAGTTATTTAATGCTCTGTGTGGACCTGGAGGAGCTTTGGCAAGTCTCAGTAAATCTGTCGCACTCTGATGACGCCACAGTGATGTCATTAGGATTATTTTGGCTTGAGTTGGGGAAATACAGATTTATAATAGCTGCACAAACTGGGTTGCTGAGGGTTTGATGCATTAGGTAGAGTGTGGGATGCAGGAATTTGGGATCTCTGTGTTAGGAGCTAATAATAAAAACAATAATGAGTTTTAATTTGTATCGTATGTGGAAACAATGGCCTAGAACAGTGGTCTTTTGAAGCACACCGAGCTGAATCCTGTGCAACGCAGTGTGAAGGCGAACAAAGCGTTTCGCTGTGTTTAGACGTTGTGTGCAGTTGTTGCATCAGTGTTGCCTTCAGGTTGATACAGCTCTAGGCAGTCGAGGGAGCACTGTGAATTGAGTGGTTAATTTTCAGGTTTTGGCGTTGTACATCATCAGACCGTCTTGTTTGTTTGTTCCCAAGCCGCCACAGTCTTTTTCTCCTTTTTTTTGTATTCCCAGTGCTTCCATCCTCATATTTTCTGTCCTTTCCTTCTGGTTTCTGTCTATATATGGATAGCTATGTGAGTTTGACACAGATGATGAATAAACACTTCGCTGAGAGCGAAAGAAAGAAAGACGGGAAGGTGTAGGAAACACTTTCCTGAGTTCAAGGGATGCATTTCGGAGGGTGGGATGGAGATGTAAAAAAAGGAGGGGGAAATGGTGGAAAATACAGGAAGAGGTAGAGATCTGGAATAATATCTTAAATGTTCCCGTGCTCCCACGTGGGCCTCCTCACCCTGTTGAATTCCCCCATCACCAAGACCACATTATCTGTCCCAAACCAGAGTTACATAAGTAGATTGGGGTACTGGGCCAGAAATGTCCTTACATAACCCCCACTCTCTCACACCGCATTGTTGTGACAGTGGAACAGTTTAGTTTGGGTAATAATTGAAGGATTCTATTACAATTTTAATGAAAAAGAACTCTTTAAATCTCTGTAAAATATATATTTTTTAAGATTTTAATATTTGTTTATATTATTTTTGTTTAACACTGGTTCTAACAGTCAGGTTTAACTGGAGCTGCACAGTAGACATTTGCTTGCCAGCAGCACAAAATGGCAAAAAGAGGCGATTAACTAGACTCTGAGAAGCAAGCACATTTATGCCGGGCCAAGGAGACCAGCTGAGAAAAATTTAGAGTTCAGATATGAGGCATGTGTTATGGAGTCTTTCTTAGTTCTTGATGATAATAAGACTGGAGGTGGGATATTTGCAGATTTGCTGTGTGCAATGTTTTCCTTGTAATTTTAGAGAATTAAAAAAAAAAAAAAGAAGTTTCCAAACATCTGTCTTCTGGGTGAGTGGTTGGAAAAAGACCATTAACTGGGTTTGCACCATCTCATCCGGTAATTCTGGAGTACTGGATCAGCTGTTCCTAAACTTTAGACAGCCACACTCCCTTTTTTAAAAATGAAAATCTTTATTCACAAGTCTGATGGATCACATGAGCCTGAAGTATTTCCTTTTTTTGGTGTGTTTTTTGTTCATTAAGGTTGACCTTCTGTGAAATTTACTTGCAGCAGTTGAGTCTCCATTAAATGCAGCTGCCGGGACCCAAAACAAGTGACTGAGACCATAAACTCAGCAGGAAAGTCATTAAAGAGGTGAAGCCAGAAACTTGTTTTCCCCACAGACTTCTGTAGGACTGGAAGTCACTATTTGGTGATCTTCAGGTGGAACGCAGTTTTAAGCCACTTCATTATGCGCCCACACTTTAGGAATCACTGTTTAGACAATACCTGGTAGAGCTGCGTGTGCAAACACAAATGTCTGGATGGTGGTTAAATGGTTTTTAAGCAGCTCCCTATGGCACAAAATCTGTGATGTCCTGGTAATTATCCTGAGCGTGTCCCCTGTTGTGTCCTACATGTAAAAAAAGATGAGCTGGACACTGAGGACAATCCATCACCTGATTATAGCTCAGCAATTAGTGCGACAAGTTGGAGATTGTGTTGTCAGGTAACCGCTAACATCTAGGACCACACATGCATCAAAAATAAACAAAATAACAGTGATCATCTGTAGTAGCGAGCTTGTGTAAATCAATCATCATGTATCATTTCAAGTAACACAATGTTTTACGTGTCCCAGCTGTGCAACTCTGTGCTGTCTTGTGAGATAAGGGATTTGTATGGTTCCTTCTGTGGTGAGCTCAGGATTGCTACTGCTAATATATTTTAGTGCTCGCCACATTTTCTTATCAGACTAACAGTAATCTGGCTGTGGGGGGTGGATTAGCAGATTAACAGCACCCTTTAGCGCACACACACACACACACACACGCACACACACACACACACACCACACACACACACACACACACACACAAATGAACGTATGTACACAATGCACATTTGCTTTGGGATTAATTCAAGCTCAAGGCTGAAGGTGACAACAGTCAGTCCCATCTTCGTGTCAGTCAGATTATAAGGAGGAAGATTTTTGGGCAATATGTTGTCTTGGAGGTCTTAAGTGATGACTGACCACAGTGGGAAAGTCGCCTCTTGTAGCTGTTGTTTACACTGCACCATAATGGAAAAACAGGAGGAGATTACAAAGACAAACTATTTACACTAAAAGCCACTGGATTAGAAATCCAAATGTGGGCTAATGACCTGTAGCACCAGATTTGTTGTTCCTCATTATTTAGATAGGGCAGCACAGTGGTGCTGTAGTTAGCACTGTTTGGAGTTTGCATGCTCTCCTAGTGTGGGTTCTCTCCAGGTACTCCTGCTTCCTTCCACAGTCCAAAGACATGCTTGGGGTGTAAATTAATTGGTGACTCTAAACTGGCTGTAGTGACAGACTGGCAACCTGTTCGGGGTGTACCCCGCCTGTTGCCATATAATAGCTTGGCTCCAGCCCAACCGCGACCTTGAATTGGATAAGCGGAAGAAAATGGATGTATGTTATTTAGATATTTAATATTAATCTATTGGGGGTTGCTTCACAGCCCACCTCTTTACTAAGACGCTCCAAACAACAGATCCAACTTTAAAAATGGATGCTAACATGCTAACTTAAGGCATGCTACTGTTCTAACCGCAGCACAATATGCTAGTATTTATTTAAATATTATTTTGAGTTTCCTGTGGGGATGTCTTAATTTATAGTTGAGCTTTTCTTTAATTTGATTTTGTAATTTAGTAAGGATTTTATAGCTGTGCTTCTTTGTTTCTGTTTAATCTCTGAACTTTAGTTTTTAGTTCTTATTAGTCTTATAATCTGGTTTTCTTTAGGGTTTAGAATATTATATATTTCATTCCTAGTATTTTAGTTTAGTCTGGTACTTCTCCTTTAAGTTACTTCCTGTTTGTCACTCGTCTGTCTCTTGTGCCATTTGCTGCTGTCTTAATTAGTTTCAGCTGTGTCTTGTTACCCTGGCGTTTCCCATCTCCCTTGATTACCTCGTGTCTATTAACAGCCTCGGTGTGCCTTAATTCTTTGCTGAGGCATCTTGTGGTTTCTCTCTGTTTGGTTACCATGCTAGAAAACTGTTTCATATATATGTTCATTTTTTTCCTTGTAGTTTATTTTTTTGTCTGTTCTTTGCTGATAGATGTATCACGGTGGTAAATCACAGAATAGCCGTCTTCTCAAAGAGGTGCTTTTATACTCATTTCCAGCTACATATTTTTATTAACGTGTATTGAAACAAGTGCCTCACACAGTGCTCAAGCTCGGTTCCCCTCCCTTCTCCCGCTGGTCTTCACTTTTACTGCGCTTTTACAGTCTGGGCTCAAGTAGGCTCCAGTTAGTGTCAGCATCTCATCTCCTTTGTCGCATGCTCTCTGCCGCTCTTTCATGCACACAAATGCTTTTGAAATGCAGAGCACAGGTTTAATTGAGGAAGCTGTGACACTGTTTAAAAAAACACTTTGCTAAATGCTTAACAATTACGTGAGAGGACAAAGGCAGTTGTTTGAGGAAGCATTGGAGATCTGTGACTGGCACTCACACTTGTTAAACGAGCGTAACTTTAGTCATCAATCACGCTCTGGTGCAGATAGCCTGGTGTGATTATGCCTTTAGTCGGTGTTAGTGTAGCTTTGCATGACTCACAGTTCAAAGTAATCATTATTTATCTTATAATGGGCTTTGCTGCAGCACCTCAGTTCATCCTCTGCTCGAAACAAGTTTTTTTCAAAAGCTCCTCTCACTCTATAGTCACCCTCCCTTTAAGCCAACTTTCTTTTTAATTGGCTTTCCCTCACAAAGAAATGATTTGGGAGAGGCTGCTGTACTCACAGCCAGAGCTGTGGCCATGTAAGGAAATCATCTCTCACTGACACTATACAGGGCCAAGAGTGGTTAAAAAAACTGGGAAATGAGGCTTTTTGTGTTTCATGTGATTTGGGAAATCAGAAATCCCAACTTCACACGCCAACTCCAATCCAAGATTACAGCATTGAGCATAAACGGTAGTAAAACTGTAGGGATGTAGTCTGAGCAACCACCGTTGTGCATTTGTGAGTCACTGAATAAGCCATACGCAGAGCAGTGATCGGGTGCTATCCTTGAACGTGCTGCTGACGTTCACAGATGGCTGGTTTCAAGCATGAAAGACCAGGCATTGTGTTGTACTCCAGGTATTGCTAGCGAATGTCTCTACGTCAGTGGGACCAAAACAGACTGCAATTCAGACCAGTGCTCGTGGAATGAGGTAAACTCAGGTGTGACGTCACTCCGGGCTCCGATTGTCCAACCTCTGAGCTAAAACGAGCACAGCAGTCTGAATTCTGAGCTTTTGGCTCAAAGGGATTTCTTGCACTTCCATTGACCTCACTGAAACTTGTTTGAAATTATGTTCAGTGTAAGTCTCCACAACTGTTTCAAGTATTTATCATGGAAAATGAGGAAAACTATAACAGGTCCCGTTTTAACATCCATCCATTTGTCATAACGTGCAGTGAATGCAGGCAAGCTCGGACCCAAAATGCAGGAAAAGTGAACTGAAAAAGCTACTTTAATGCAAATTATTCCATCCATCCTCATCCACAATGTGCACACAGGGCGGCCTAGCATCACAATGAGGAGCAGGAACAGTACACCGCACAACACATGATGGTATGACGCAACAAGGAACTGAGGAAGACACAAACAGCATATACACAAGAGGAAATCAGAGAGATGTGACATACCAGGGAGCTCAGCTGAGCGGATCAAGTAAAGGAACAACCAGAATGACTGAGAAGTAAAGAAGTCAGATAAATGACAGAATCAGAAAGTCCACAACAGAAAACACTTCACTGCTCATCCAAAAGGCCTCTTCAGTTATGATGGCACCCCACTACGGGTTGACCCCTTGCAGGAGGTCCCGGGGGTCATTGACCCAGTAGCCTCTTCGATGTGACGTAAAACAGCTTCATGAACCAAAAAGAGCAGTTTCCACATTTTCAAGTGCAAAAATTTGTAGTACAATCCCCAGTGTGTACTTTGGAGTAGAAATGTGCTATACATGTACCAGCCCGTTTACCCTGACCTGGGAGACTGAGAACTTACAGACACAAGAACTTGTTGTGTTGTAAGGATTTGTTGTACAGCTCAGTCATACCTTTAGTTTGTAACCACTGGTGAGTTTTCTGGTATTTTCTCTTCTCCCAACTACAGAGGAAGACTTTGAAAGCACTTTGAAGTATTTCTTGATGGACCGTAAACACATGCGCCTGTGAAAGCGCAGCATCAAACAACTGAAAAGCTTGAGTGTAACCTTTGCTAATCTTATAAAATTTAACATCCTGACTCTTTGCTGCGGTGTACCTTCTTATTGGACCTGCATTGGCTCTTTTTTTTTCTTAAACCCCAGCTTCTTAGATTGATTTCTTTTCCAGTAGATAATTTTTTTCTAATAATGAAAACTAAATGAAAGGTGAGAAAAGCTTGCACTGGTATATGAGCTGCATTATTCTGCTTTCATTAAACAAATTTGTGACCCTGTGCACCCTGTCTGGAAGCATCTGCATTTATAAGGCGTCGCTTTTTCAATTTTTTTAAACCTCGTTTCCTCCTGTGCAATTCTAGATAGGTGACCATAGCCATGCCTGCCTCCTGCTTTCCCCACATTGCCTCTGGTGTGCCTGTCTCTCTATTCTTATCCGAGCACCTGTGGACTCACTGGTTGTGGTCAAGACTGTCATTAATATTTGGCTGTGTGGACAAACGGACTTGAAGCAGTGACTCAAATGTGGACTTTGTGTGTCTTTGTTATCCCACTGATCTTGAGTCGACTTAAAGAAGAAGAAACTGCATTCAAACAACAGGTCGAATCATAAACGTAACCCCTGCAGGATGAAAGGCTGATGATAGCTTTTACTATGGGGTCAGTTACAAATGAGTAAATCTCCATTGACATTTATGCCACTGTGTGTGTGTGTGTGTGTGTGTGTGTGTGTGTGTTTGTCTGTGTGTCTGGTCTCTGTGGTGGATTACAGTGTAATCTGTGTTATTCCCCTGACTTGCACTCTCAGGACATGAACACACACACACACACACACACACACACGCACACACATTTTTACGCAGCCAAGTATAATCTGCGCTCGTCCTGTCAGAGTCCTCGCTCAGTGGGGATCATTAAAGAGCA
>VUQK01023619.1:1641-12717 GCA_015106715.1 Bujurquina vittata | reverse complement strand
CAATAACCCCCCCCTTAATTAAGAACCCCTAAAAAAAAGAAAAAAACCAAAAAAAAAAAAAAAAAAAAAAAAAAAAAAATTGATGACCTCAGTAACCTCCCATTCATCAGTTTTCCTGGAAAGAGCAGTTGCTGCTGGCTGGCTTCACATTGGAGCCAGCGCTCTTCTTTAGTTTATCAGTCCTTATTGTGTTTTTGTGTCTGTGATGAGCTCTGCTATGGGTCGCTGGTGTGGAGATATGGCAAAATCAAGCCCTTTGGCTCAAGTGAGGGCACTTATTCTTTCATCCATGCATCCAGCCATCCATCCATGCATCCATCCGTCCATGCATGCATCCATCTAGTCATCCAGCCATCCATCCATGCATCCATCCATCCATCCATCCCTGTGTGTGTGTGTGTTTAGTGAAGGAGCACATTGTTAAGGAGCAGGAGCAGATGCAGCAGGAGTGTCTGCACCTTCAGTCCCGGCTGGATGCAGTGCAAGCTGAATATCATAAAGAGAAAGAGGTGAGAGAGGGGCTCCTGTAACTTTATACACCAGTGTTCATGCTGCAGAGAGGTCTTTCACCCAGGAAAAAAACTCAGTACTGGTACTTATATGGCACTGCAAGTCTCATTCACCCAGTCACACACAGTGGTTTTTATCTAACACTCAGACAGATCGGGAAATTCAGTGTTCAGTATCTTTCCCAAGGATGCTTCTACCCACAGACGAGAGGAGCCGAGCATCGATTCCCCAACTTTCAGACCACCTGCTGTACCACCCGAGCTACAGCCACCTGTGTGCCTGTTAAATGAAACCCTGATAAACATGACACTAACATGAAGAATATCTCTCGTACTCCGCTAAGGAAAATACTCTTGGTGGATGAAAACCATCCCGTGTTGTTATTTCATTGGATCTGACACCTCGCTGTGCAAATGTGTAGGAGAAGCTGCTGTTACGTGAGCAGCTGTGGCAGAGCGGAGCAGAGCTGCAGCAGCAGGCAGACTTCTGTACTGATCTGGGGTCAGCAGCCTGCGGTCTGCTGTGGAGCTGCTCCATCAAGGAGGAAACGGTCTTACTCTGGCTGGCTGATGTGAGTCACCTGCACAGGTTTTTCTTTCCTTGGAGTTAGTTAGTCATTAGTAGTGTTTATTGTCCTTTTAGAAATGTTATATTGTGTGTGTGTGTGTGTGCGCGCGTGCTGATGGCTCAGGGGAAACTGCAGGCCTTCCTTGCTGTAGCTGCTCAGACTCTCGAAAGCTTTGCCAAGTCTTTGAATGAAGAGATAAAAAGTCAAAGTGAGGACCACGACTCCCGTGAGCTCCAGTTCGTGTTCGCGGTGGCTGGGACCATTACCAGTGAGTCTGAAGCTTCCAGCGGTCAGAGAGGAAGCATGAAACATCTTTCCTGAGTATTAAGAGGATTTGTCTCTCATTTGTCTCAATTAGTAGTCAGCCAGCTGACTTCTCGTTGTTTCTCATCAATCAGACATAGCAGCAGTGACGGAGGGGCGGGACTTCTTGTCAAGCTCGGCGCATGTCTTGCTGGACACTCTGATGAAACTTCTGAAGCTGATGAAGCCTGGTATCATCCCGAGGCTGAAAGTGTATGTGGAGCTGGTAGTTTTCCTCTGATCCATAAATCTTTGCAGGGTCAGACCTGGAGCTACTCATTTACTGTGTAAAATGTCTCAATTATTTTTAGTATATATTTTTTTTATTATATATTTTTTTTATATTTATATATTATGTATTTTTAAGCACACTCAGTTTATTTACATCCTAATTTCCACACAGCTGTGGACACTGTGGGAAATGTAACTAAAACAGAATGCAGTCGATTCCAAAGCATTTCAATCCTTTGTAAAAGTTTCCGCCTGTGCTGCTTCAGAATTCAGCTGAAGGACTCTTCACAGAGAACCTCCATGGACTGCTGAGTCCTGGAATATGTGGAATTTGTATTTCTGGCAGTTAATGGTAATGCTGTGAGCTATTCAAAGGACATCATGTGAGTGTCCACTGTGTTTGCCTCATGCTCAGGTATGCTGAGATGAATGACCTCGCTCTCAGCTAGCAGTGATGAATCATTGTAAAGTCACAGCCTGTGAACAGCTGCTGTCTGCAGAGGCCTTAACATCCTGGTTTTCTGTAACGTTGGCAGACAGATGTTCTTATTTGATACTGAATTAAGCCTTCAGGTTTTGCACCTTTGAAATATGCTTTCAGTAAATCAGCCATACCCATGCATCTGTTCACCACAGATGATGTAATTTCCAAATACTTGAGTAGTGTTATGTCAACTATTTTTCTTATGGTGGAGGATGAAACCATTCCCGACTCAATATCTGAGATCCTGAACTCAGTCATGATAATAACTTTCTCAGGGTTTGGGTCTTTTGTAAAATTATTACTGGCATTGAAATTCTTGGTGAGCAAATTTGATTCAAAAACCATAAAAAACCAAAACAATCATGTAGCTTCAACACTGAGCTGCTATAAGGAACGAGGCCTTTCAGCATGATTTAAGCATCTATCTGGTGTCCTTTCAATGTGAGATATTCTGGGGATGTCTGACTAAGAGGACGCCCTCTCTCGGCTGGCCTGGGAACGCCTTGGTGTTCCCTGTTAAGACCTAGAGGACGTACCTTGAAGAGGAGGTCTGCTGCCCATGCTCACAGTGACATCAGTGTTCATGTGTGTGTTAGCAGAGTTCCGACAAAGAACCTGATAAATTGAAACTCGTGCCTATAATTGCAACAGTGTTGCAAAGCTCATACAATCAAAATAAGAAAAGCGCCTTATTGAACTAACCAATCATCACTCACCGACTCATTTATTAACACCAATTTTATTAAAAGGTCAGTGAGTGATGTCAGAGAGTGGTGTGAGGATGCTGTGGGCACTAGGTGTCAGTGTTTCATGGACTGTGGTGGTGTCTGCTGCAGGCTGATGCTGATGACTCTCTATAATGTGAGCATTAGTGTTAAAGGACTGAAGTACCTCAGTGAGAACCAAGGACTCATCCCTCTCATCTGGACCCTGTTAGACGGTGAGCCCATCAGTCAGAACAACTAAACTCCTGCTTACACATCTATTGTAATGTTACATGGTGATGTGGCTAATTCACAGCACCATGACGTGGCTTCTGATTCAGCTCTGATTGTGGCAGATAAAATTAGAGTTGGTGAGATTAGTGTGAAAAAGTCTGTATTACAGTTTCCAATGTGTTTGTCTGACAGATGGACAGTGGGAGGTGTGTCTGCACGCTCTGCGGCTCCTGCAGTCGTTGTTGTTAGAGGACGATGCGTTGCTGCTACTGGGCCCCCCGCTGCTGGATCCAAACCTCCATGATCGGGTCAGCAGGCTCGCAGATAGCGTGCAGCCCGGCCTAAGACTGGTTGCTCTGCAGACCCTGAAGGACCTTCAGGCTCTTCAGCAGGTACCACGTTCAAGTTATCTCAACATTTTCTGCTCAGCCACCTCTGAAAAATGTTATGATCCAAATTTTGGACACATATAATAAGTGCCATGAAATTTTAGTTTCATATATCAAACCATTTTCAAGATACATTTTTTTTAAATGGCCTTTCAGACCAACTTCAGACCCCAGCCTCTATGGAGCTTGTGCTCAGAGCTTGTTCCTGTGCTGCCATCATTGGTACCTCTGTGCTGTCTGTCAGTCCAGCTTTGTGCAGCCATTGGTTGATATCTTCTTCTGTCTGCTGGTACTACATAACATGCAGAGGCCTGTCCTCCATGATGGTTCCTGTTCTTTGTCCTCTTCTTTCTCGGGTTTCTACTGCCTCAGGTATGATCCTTTGTGGACATCTTCCTGATTTTCATTAGTCTTCAGCCTCCTTCCTTCTGCTTAGCCTGCTTCACATTGCCGAGCTTGTTTCCAGTGGGTAGTGGATTCTGCCAGGGCTTTGTGGCCAATTCTCTTCACAGTGTGAAGCAGCAGGTATGAGCACTAGCTCCTCTAAGTCTGAAGCTATTGTCCTCAGCTGGAATATATAAATAATAGAAGACAGTGAACTATATAAATAAAATTAAATTGAATGGGATGGATGGATGGATGGATTGGGGGCAGCACGGTGGCGCAGTGGTTAGCACTGCTGCCTCACAGTTAGAATACCATCTGGAAGGCCTGGGTTTGATTCCACCTTGGGCCGGCCTCTCTCTCACTGTGTGGAGTTTGCATGTTCTCCCCGTGTCTGCGTCCAAAGACATGCACTTACTGGGATTAGGTTAATTGGCTAATCTAAATTGCCCATAGGTGTGAATATGCGTGTGAATGGTTGTCTGTCCCTCTGTGTTGGCCCTGCGACAGATTGGCAACCTGTCCAGGGTGTACCCTGCCTCTCGCCCTATATCAGCTGGGATAGGCTCCAGCCCCCCGCGACCCTGAAAAGGAGAAGCGGAAGCGAATGGATGGATGGATGGGATGGATGTATGATTAATGCATGGATGGATAATGGATGCATTTTTTTAATGCATCTTTCCCAAATCCTGGTTCATTTTAATGGTGAGAAAGTGCGGTGAATGTTTTAATCTTTTTATCTTTAATAGTGTATGAAAATAAATGGCCTTATGTGGATCAGTGGACCATTTTTCAAAAAAAAAAACAAAAAAAAAATCCTGCAAATTGTTTGATGTATGAGACAAAAATTTCACAGCAAGCATGTTCACCCTTTATGCACATGTGAGAGGGTTGTGCACAAGGTTGTGTAGCTTTCTTTTCCCACAGTCTAAGAAACATGTTGTGTTTGCCTCACATGTGCAACCATTTGTGAACAGCAATGAGGGCTTGGTCTTTGTGCAGGCTAACCTTCACCTTCACCAGTGCTGTTTCTTTGTCGGCATCCACGAGTCCCTTATTGTGTTACACCTACACTACACTGGTTATTCATCACTTAGGTGGTGGAGAATCATCTGCACTGATGACTCAGACTGGATCTAAAGTCACTGAAAATCATGATTGTGCTGAATGTAACAATGCAAAACTACTAACTCCCCTCTGACATTCACAACTACATTACAAATGTGACATTGATGCCAAGCTCATGACTGCAGAGTGTGATATGGTGTGTGTTTGCAGGGCCGGGCCTGTAAGCAGAGCAGCGGCTGATGTACGAGTAAAGAGAAGACGCGGCCGTTTAAGTTAAACATGGTTATTAAAGAGGCAAAGAGTCTTTCATATCAACTTTTTTCCACTCTTTTCACTGTTCACAGTTTTCATGTGTTCACAATCCTGTGATTGTTAGTTCTTAATGTGTCTGCTATCCTAAAGATGGAACAGTACAGGTAAT
The DNA here is from genome assembly GCA_015106715.1 of Bujurquina vittata. NCBI lineage: Eukaryota > Metazoa > Chordata > Actinopteri > Cichliformes > Cichlidae > Bujurquina > Bujurquina vittata. The sequence goes on along the minus strand of VUQK01023619.1, from coordinate 7,421 downwards.
TCATATTAAAGCTGATGTTTACAGTCCACTGTCTTCATGTGCTTTCACTACATTAATACAGATGAAGACACTGCAGGTATCAGAAAGGTATCAGAGGGCAGGGGGCTCTGAGGGTCTTCTGCAGGCAGTCTGTAGTAGTCTGCTCTCCATGGTGTGCTTGCACAGGGACATTTATGCAGGCGAGAGGTCGTGATGGGGAGGACAGTGCCATGACTCACAGTCGGGGGGGCTTTCCGTCTCCTACAATCCTCCAACAACCATGCAAAAGACCCCCTGACTGGACTAATACCTGGCAGGGGTCGCCTGCTCCTAGGGTTTGTGAGAACTGTCCAGCTAAACATGATTTTATTCAGGTACACAGTGGACCTGTGATGAGGGGTGTGTTCTGCTAAAGTTTCATCATTTAAATACGAGTGACACTGCAGATTAAAGCTGAGAGAAGAGTAGAAACAGTACATACACACAGGAGTTGCGTTTTGTTACTTGTACAGCTTTATTGTTTCTTTAGTATGGACTTTCAGCAGTGAGCAGGTATCCATGGAACGAGGCTGACTGCAGTACAGGATCAATGTAAGACGAAGCTGGGGGGTTTCAGAGGAAGAACAGGAATGGGAGGGGCCAGGCCTACGAGACCGTCAGTGGTTTTAATATGAGACATTTCTCTCCAAGCTTCATCCATGTGCACTGTCAGAGCGCTCGCTCTGAAACTATCTGCAGCACTGAAGCGTCAGGCCGTGTGATGGCTTTAGAGGCCCCCAGATGATTTAAAGACTCCAGCCACCCCCTCGCTGAACTGCCTCCATGGTTATACTCAAACAACAATCACACTAATGATACTGCATAAGTTAAGAAGGAACTATAGAAGGAGAAGCAAGGAGGACACAGATATCCTCTAAGGAAAGGGAAAAGAAGAATTCTGTAGCCATCCATCCCAGTTGATGCTGGATATTGGGGGGTGGGGGGCTGAGCTACTTCAGCACCCCCCGGTCACCCACCAGCATCTGGCCTCTAGGAGGACGCAGCGGCATTGGTCTTATCATCGCGGGTGATGGGGATACTACGCTCGCTGCGGCCAGATTCAATCCCCCCGCTGACCTTTGGTCCGATCAGAGTCAGCAGGCCGTCAGCTGACAGGGTGCAGGTGATTGATGATTGGTCAACGCTCGAGGGGAGGCGGTAACGGCGGTGAAACTCACGAGAGACGTAGCCGTGGTCGTCCTGAAAAAGAGCAACATTGATGCCACTGTCATTTACATGGTTCCATTACAGGTTTGGGACAGTGACCCCAGCTGCTGAGGTCAAAGGTCACGAAGTCCCTTCAAAATAAAAGGCTGATACAGTAGTATGAGAAGCCCTCATACACACTATTTGATATCTTGCTGTGTATTGTGATACAACAACAAACCACCTGAGTTATTCTACATAGCTGACGTTTGGGTGAAGGGAAGAGGTCAAAAGGTCATCTTCTAACCACTGACAATGAGTCTTGTAGCGTGGATGCAGAGTAAGGTGGATGCAGCCTGGTGTGTTCAGGTCAGTCAGCCAAGATAACTTATGAAATGAAAGCTGTTTACTGTTCTCAGTCCAACATCACTTTTCTCCTCATTTCTCAGAAAATAAAATGTTGGAGTCGATACAGAGCATGGATAGCTCTCAGATCAGGACATCCATTAAAGTTAAGCTTTTTTGGAGTCTAACAAAACCAGGTTCACATTCAGTGCAAACACACACGTGTAAAAATGTGCTTTGTTACATTTGCATTAACTGAGTATTTGCTGGCTCATTGCTGCATCACTGATCAGAGGAAAATTCCTCAGTCTCACTAGCTCGTGCAGAGAGGAGGAGTACCTGTCTTTCTCCGTGCTTGCCCTGGATCTCCACATAGTCGTCAGTGACTTTCACACTGAGCTCGTCAGGAGAGAAGTGCTTGACGTCCAGGTAGACTGTGAACTTATCCCTGTCAGATCTCACCTGAGAGAGACACACAACTTAAACTTTGGGTCAATTTCTTGGAGCACAGTAGCTCTTATGATTCAGTAGAATTAAACAAACCAGATCAGGATACTACACGTGCACATGTTAAATCACAGATGTACATTGTCCTTGAGTATTTGCATCTGAATTTAAGTCAGCAGTAAACACACGTTTCTAAAACAGATCAGTCATGTTTGATCCGGTTACCTCTGAGACGCCTGAGTTGGAAAAATCCAAAAAGCTGCGGAAGAGTGACTGTCTGTAATAGGGGCTGATGGTGGAAGCGGTGTAAGGGAAGAGGTCGTAATCGTACATGCCTTCACCGAAAAACTGGTCAAAGAGTCGGGCAGGGTAGACGGAGCCCAGGGCACGTCTGAACCAGGGGTGCTGGATGGCAATATCCATAGTAACTGAAGACAGTGTGGGCTGCGTTGGCTTGTTCAGGCTGGCAGAAGGACCTGCTTAGGTCAGGATCCAGCAGGTTAAAAATTGAGATAAGAGAGAGAGAACAGAGTGATGGTCAAACCAAAGAATGTTTCCACAGTGCTTTGTTCCCCACTCTGCAGCTGCCTCCTCTTTATATACCTGAGAGCCAGAAAGAGAGGCTTTAGCCACGATCCCTCTGGAATGGCATTATCTCAGCATGGTGGGTTGGGCCCCGTCAGCAGAATGGGGGCTGAGGATGGGGGGGCACCGCTAGGTCCAGTCCCTGCTGAGACCCGGCGGCACTCACACATCAGACAGCCGGGGCTGCCAAAACAAACCGTGCTAGCCGGAGAGGAGGGTGGGCGAGACAATGAGCTCAGGAAGCCAACCAGAGACACAGAGGGATTCTACCTGTGTGACAGTGCATCACACACATACACACAGATCTGTTCTGTCAGTCAGGCAGTGACACAATGCTGCTGCATTGTTCTGCCTGTGTGCTTGGATGACTGGCAGATTTAGAAACAACAGCAGAGAACAAAGCGGTGACAAAGAAAGGATGCCCTCTCTAAGGTTTTCCTTAGCAGCCTGGAGCCAAACACAACCGCACCGCGTCTTTAACAAAAACCACTTCCACAGGAATGGAGAGGGTACACAGCAGCAAGGTGCTGCTCGTCAGCTGCACTGGATTCATTCAGGCCCATCCTGTCCCTGCACCAGTCGACATCACCTTTAGTCGCCCTCGCCTGCAGCGCTGCCCTCAGAGTTGCTTTCAGAGCTACCCCTGCCTTCACAGGTGTCCTTGCTTTCAGTGTCGCCCTCAGATTAAGGCATTTTTCAGCAGTTGAGCGTATACCTTTGCCATCACAGGTATTTGAAGACCGTTATATGTGTATAGTTCTTTCAGTAATCGAGTGTAGTATGCATCCAAACTCTCACCTGCTCTGTGTGCATGAATTAATCTCTGTCCAGCAGCACACGGCTGATCCTGTGTTTTTACTCGGGTCAGGAGGTCGTCGAGTCTACTTCTCACACCTTGATTCTCTTAAGGTGGTGTGTGTACCATGTTCACATATTCTTTCCTTCCTCTCTCTCATACCTTCAGCAACAATTGCAGCAATGTTCTAATTTTAAATCTCAATAACAGCTTCCTATATTTATGTATTTTATTATTTATTATCACTGATTTTATTACATTTCTTAATATACTTTTAAAATATTTTTTCCTTTTATGAATGCAGTCAACAAATATCAGATCTTTTTGTTATCTTTGAAGCACACACTTTGTTTAGTTGAGTTTTTATTCAGCCTGCCCCTAACCCAACATGGTCGGAGACTCTTACAGAGCAATAGTTAGGTGTTCCTCTGTACAGTGGACGGGTCAGTAGATCCCTCAGGGCAACCCGGTATTCTTAGGCCCATCACCCAGCTCGACCCCAAGAAGCCCTAACCCAAAATCTCTGACCCACCCTGTCCTGCAGTGGAGAAGTGGACTTCCATTAAAGAGTTGCCTGTTTTGTTGCTTTCAGTCACCCACGCTTTAAGCATTTATGTCCAGGTGACTCTGAAGGCAATAAGACAGGAAGTAATAAACACTGAGACAAGATGGGCTTAACACAGGAGACAGGACACAACTAGGACAGGCTGGAGATAGAAAGGAATAATCATAAAACAAGGAACCCAATAAACTCAGAGGCACAAGAATATATTACACATGAAGGAGAGGAAAGGAGCTAGAACCTAAATGATCTCAAATCCAAAATCACACAACTCAAGAACCCAAGACCCGTCTCATAATGAGACGGCTCTCATTATGAGACAAAATGGTGTTACATTGATGTTAGGACATGCAGGGATTGTGCCGCTGTCTGCTGCTGCAGGCCTGAAACCTCACAAACCTTGAGGATGCACTCTGAAAGACTCATTAGCATTATATTAAAGGAAAATGTGGATAATCATCACAGGAAAGTTGTGTATTTATGGACAGTTTGCAGAGCGATGAGGAAAGACTGAACGTTTTTGGTTGTGTTTAATGTGCACGTCTGGCAGCTGAGGTCAGTCAGCCTATCCCACATTCAGTGATATTCAGGGATGAGTTGATTACAGCATAATCTGATCTCAGTGCCCTGCTCACAAACTGTGGAGATGTTCTACAGCAGATACAGAAAGAAGCCTTTCTGCACAGCAAGGCATAGTTTGTAGCTAAGAGTGAATTCTAAATCAGAGCTAAGGGTCACTTCCCATGTCTGTTGTTTCACCACCAGTGGCTTCCCGCTGCCTGAATTAATCAAATCCCACAGGGCTTTGGGCAGCCAACACAGGGGCTTAGCTGCTCCACGCAGCCACAGGCCAAGAGCAACTGGGCTGGGGAGCAGGCTCGGGATGTTTTAGGGGCAGCTTGTTAAGGTTCGGGGTTGCTACCGGATGCAGATGTAGTTGGACTGGCTGCAGTTCAGCACAGTCAGCATTCTGAGGTTTTTTTCAATGGGACAGACAATGCCCGGGTGCTCCGTGTTTCCACAGCTCTGAAAAGCTGTTTTGGTCCACAACCTGGCAAGTTCCCCTCGCATTCATTACTTTTTAATAAGAAAGTGAAGCAGGTTTATAGAGACGGGCACTGATTTGAAAATAAGTGTTTACATGTAGTTACAAGCATGCCAAAGCTGGCCTGCCACAGAGTTGCTCACACTAACTGAAGCATGATTTATGTGGACAAGCAGGAGGTCATGAACTGTCACCACCCATCATCACATACTCACAATGAACTCTTCTAAAACATACAGGCTCCCTCCTTTAGTGCCATGATGTGATGCAGGCTACCGTCCTGCCACCACTCCATTCGTTACACCTGTCAAACTGCTCGTTAACACAAATATCCAATCAGCCAATTACACAGGAGAAGCTTAATAGCAGACATAAAGAGACCTGCTGGAGTTCAAACTGAGCATCAGGATGAGGAGATGAGGAGTCCATCCCATAATGAACAACACTTAATAAAGAGGCCAGTGAGTGCCGGCTGTATGCAGTTGATTTAGTTTAAATGAGAATTATTCCTGAAAAGGTGCTTGATTTGATGCACTTGTTCCATGGAGTGAAACTGACCCCTGTGACTAAACCATGTATTCTGCTGCCCCCTGTTGGACTGTCTTTGCACGGTCTGATCAGGAGTGGGAGAAATGTTTTAAAGCAGTGGTTCTCAAATCCAGGCCTCGTGCCCCCCCGCCCTGCAGGTTTTAAATGTGTCTCTGCTTCAACACACCTGAGTCAAATATAGAAGTCATCAGCTCTGGAGAACCTGACTGCATACTGAGGAGGTGATGCAGCCATTTGATTCAGGTGTGCTGGATCAGGGACACATCTAAAACCTGCAGGGCAGGGGG
>VUQK01023616.1:50506-64238 GCA_015106715.1 Bujurquina vittata | reverse complement strand
GCCCAAATTTGCATTTGCCTCCCTGACCCCCCCCCCCCCCCCTCTTCTCCTTTCTTTCTCCCAGCCCCCCCCTCCTCTCCCCCCCCCTCCTCCTCCCCCCCCCTCCCTCCCCCCCCCCCCCCCTCCCCCTGACCCCCTTTCTCCCTCTTTCTCTTTGACCTCCCCTTTCTCTCTCGCTCTCTCTCTCTGACCCCCCACCCCTCTTTTTCTCCATTCGTACTGCCTCCACCTTCACTCTGTGTGCTGGTGGAGATATTTTAAAAATTTCCAACTTCAAATTTCCCCTTCTTCCTCCCGTATTAACCAACCCTTCTTCCACTCCATGACCCCTCATCCACCGCCTGCTCCCCTCCTCCATGACCCACCACCTCCATCACTCTCCGGGGAAAAACAAAAACCACCATTCCTCCTACCTACCTCCGTTCTGGATTGATCTGTCCATCTCTACCTCCGCTCCGCTCCGACTCTTCTACCTCTCTACCTGTCTCACGCTGCTTGTTGCTCTTCTCTCCCTCTAAAGATGGTTACGCCCCAAAGTCTGTTTACCCTCTTCGGTATGTTATCGTTAGCTCTCTCTCTTCTCTTTCTTTACCTCTGCCTTTCTTTCTTGTATCTACTCTTTAATTCTACTTCCATTCTGACAATTATTATTATTATTATTATTATTATTATTATTATTATTATTATTATTATTACAATAAGCTTTTGCATATTTGTTTGCAGATTTGTAGAATTATAATTGGTAATTTTAAATATATATTGGCCCCCTGTTGGTTTGGGTTAATGTTCATTACTCTACCTAAAAGTTCACTATGTAGTAATAAGTTAATGCATGGTTAAGCCATTATTTTTTGCATGCAGATTTTATTTATAGCCATCTCACACAGCTTGATAACTTATGTTTAGAGGGTGCTTCTTATCCCTTTACCTGTTCTTTCACACACCTTTACACACCTCACACTCTACAGTCTACTGTAAACCTGTGTGTTTCTCTGCTGTCGTCTCTGTTGTACCTTGTTTTTAAATATCCTTGTCTCCTGTGAAACCTTGAGATTTTTCTAACTCTCTGCTTTCTCTCCTTCCCACCTCTTCTCTTGCCTGCCTGTGCATTTATCACAGGAGTGTATGGTGATGTCCAGAGGGTGAAAATTCTTTACAACAAGAAGGACAGTGCTCTCATACAGATGTCGGATTCCAATCAGGCCCAGCTCGGTGAGTAGATGTCATCAGACTCAGTAATGCTCTGATAAGACAGGTCACTTAGTGTTCTGTGCTGTAAACTTGGCACAAAAAATTGTTTGGTTGATTATTTCTTTGTTGCAACAGTACTTCTTGGCATTAAATCTTATACCTTTGGAAAGCCTGTTTAGTTCCCCTTTGTAAGGATAATGCATTTATGGATTAAGCAGCAAAAACTTGCCAAAGCCTTCTTGCCAATGACTCTTGTTTGGTGGTGGTTATTAGATTGTATGAGTGAAGTGTGGAGAAACGAGACATACTGGCTACAATTTATTCCTGTAACAATCAGGGGCCTCTGCGAATCGCCACCTTATCGTGGCGGAGGGATGTGTGTCCCAGGAGCTATTTTGTCCAGGGGCTTTTGCCCCCTGACGGGGTCTCCCACCATTCTTTGGCTGTCGGGATGGTGGAGGTGCGGCTCAGTGTCCTCTACACAAGCAGTTTGCAATAGTGGCCAAATACTTAAATCTTGGTGTCATCAGATCTCAGAATTTTGCTTCTTAGCACTGTCAGTTGACAGATGCCTTTCAGAGACTGCCAGGCCAGTCTACCATAAAGACATGTAGTGCTGCGCCGATGCTTGTCCTTCCATAAGGTTGGACCACCTCTACAATAGAATAGAATAGAATAGCCTTTATTGTCACTATACAGGATGTACAATGAGATTGGAGTTTTTTTTCTTTTTTTTTGTTTGTTTTTTTTAGAATAGAATAGAATGCCTAAATTTTTTTAAAACTAACCAATAAGAAATAAAAAAAAGTACAAAAAAGAGCACCGAGTGTAGGAGCCGTGAGCCGCTGCGTCTGTGCGCGCCGCCATCTTGAAACTACCACAAAGATACAGTTGTGCTCAAAAGTTTACATACCCTAGCAGAATTTATGATTTAATTCTTTTTTGCTTTGTTTTTGGTCATTTTTCAGAGAATGTGAATAATAAATACTTTTTTCAACTCACGGTGATTGGGTGAAGCTATTTATTACTAAACAATTGTGTTTACCTTTAATATCAATGACAGCTTGAAGTCTTTTCTGGTAGTTGTGGATGAGGCATTATATTTGCTCAGATGGTAAAACTGCTCATTCTTCTTAGCAAAATGCCTCCAGTTCCTGTCAATTCTTGGGGTGTCTTACATGAACTGCATGTTTGAGATCTCCCTGATATTGATGTCAGGAGACTGGGATGGCCACTTTCTTCTGCTATAGCCAATGACAGGTTGACTTGGCCTTGTGTTTTGGGTCACTGTCATGTTGAAATGGCCAAGTGTGTCTCATGTGCAGTTTCCAGTGCAAATACCCGGCCACCAAACGCTCTCCCTTGAGGTCTCTCCCCAGGCCTGGCTCCTGGGTGGGGCCCCAGTAACCCTATCCCAGGATGAGTTAGATAAAGTACAAGGTGTGCAAAAGACTCTGCAGTTTACAGATTTCAAGCCAAGATGGCTAACTACCTGTTCAGTGTGCAGTGTTGTCATAATATAGGTATTTGTCTTCATGCTGTCTGTATCAAATTTTGCAGGTCTGTGACTAGCTTTGCACTCGTCATTGACCATTTTTTTTGTGTGCAGGCTAACGAATGCAATAGGCTCTTCGCCGATCCCTTTGGGAGGTTCAGGCCAGATGAGCGCCTTGAGGCAACTGTTTGTTGTGATTTGGTGCTATGTAAATAAAATAAAATTGAATTGAATTAATAAATAAATGTCAAGTCAAGAAGTGTAGTCACACTTAGGTTTTCTGATATTCTGGTACTACACAAAGTGCTGCAGACTAATCCCCAGATTCATACAAAAAAAGTTTGAAAATTTTAGGTTTTAATGAATATAGAAAGGGGGGGGGGCTGTGTTCCAAAGAACTGCTTGCTAATGCAAATGGCTGCATCACTAGCTAACTGTTATGATAGCGATCTGTTCCGGTAGCTAACTGCTGAAACTCTCAGCCGGGCACAACGGCACCTCAGCAAGGCGCAGCGCCGGGCTATCAACCACTGGCTAGAACCCTCATATAAGATTATCTTTTTTCATTGAATTGTTGATTGATTTTTTTTTCCACAATATTCAGGCCACAGTTGTAAATAAGAAATTGTCCTTAATCTGTTTGCCTGGTTAAATAACGGTTTAAATAAAATAAACATTAGCACCTTTGCAAGCACACGCCTTTCCTAATTATGCCCAATTATGTTAGAAGAGCTCACACTCTCAGAGGTCTGAATACTTATATAATTAGATATTTACATTTTCATATTTAATTACAAAGCTCTTTTTATCCATCTTTGATCAATTCCTGTAAACACATCAGTATAGCCTTGAAAGATTTCACTTGGTATTAAAATGGCTCAGAAATCTAGAAACATCAAGGCATTTGGGATCAGTTTGATGACACACAGGATTCACACCACTGACCTTTCTTTTTTCCAAAGCTATGAGCCACCTGAATGGCCAAAAGATGTATGGTAAAATCATCCGGGTGACGCTGTCCAAGCACCAGACAGTGGCGTTGCCTCGGGACGGCCTGGATGACCAGGGTTTGACCAAGGACTTTGCCAACTCCTCACTTCATCGTTTTAAGAAACCAGGTTCCAAAAACTTCCAGAACATCTTCCCACCTTCTGCCACTCTTCACCTATCCAATATTCCGTAAGTACCAGGAAGATCAGTCAGCATCACACATAAGACGTGGTGTTGAAGGATGTCTCAGATACCTCTTCTTACAAGTAGAGCTGTTAATGCATGAGATAAAGTTTTGTTTGCAGTGCGCAGTTTTCAAAAAATAACACGTCCCTATAAACAGTGTCCTTGCATTGTAGGCTAATGAACAGATCTTTGTCCGCATATGAAGGAATCAAAGCTCAAACGCAGCTTTTTTTAAGATTGTGTGTGTTTGTGTCACACAGTGATGTGGACCCAGTCTTAAACACAATCATCAGTGCTGTTTTTTAGCCAGCAGTTTTTTAAAACAGTCCGTTATGGTTTTCACCTTGCTACAGGTTCTTTGTTGGAGCTGGAGAGCTACTCAGAGCCACTAGCTTGGTTACTTACTCACTATTAGGGCTGAATTAGTTTTCTGTGCTGGGACTTTGTGGGGGCTTCGTATGCAAGTGGGCGACTTCTACTGTGTGTGTTAATTACCCTGTGGTTGTGTGCCAGTGTTTGACCTGTGGTGCTGGCTGACAGAAACAAAAGAAAATGCTGACTTTTTCCCCCCTGGGTTCTCTGTCTTTGTGGTCAGTTTTTTCCTGGCTGCAAACGTAACCGTCCCTCTAGTTTTTGTTGTTATTTTCACTTTTTTTCATTCCTTCGCACCTATTCCGATAGTTTCAGTAATCTCCCTCCAGGAATTTGAGTCCTTTATGTTCGTGCTATGATTATTATTCCTGATTGATCTTACAGAAAAAAGTCAAAAACTGCAGCGAAAATAGTCGGAAATGCAAGAGAGGACTCGGTAGTGGTAAACAGGCCAATCACAATCTTTTCGGGCTGTGTGGACCCAACATGTAGTTACATTTCTTGAGATGATGGGTTACTGCAGAGGTTCAGAGTTTCTGTAACCACCTTGTGCGCTCTTCTGAGGCGGACTTTGAGGTTGGAGGTTTTCCCCTTGAGGAGTCTACTGCACATTTTATCATCCACAACAAGACTCTCACTTTTATCTGTCTCGCTATTGTACTCAAAGGAACCCTGTACTGGACACTTTCTTATCTTGTGGCCTGGCACAGTAAACAGACACACACAGTGAGGTGCCGTATGGTGCTCCCAGCTAAAGCTGCTAGAGTGGAGGAAAAAAAAAAAGATTTCATATCAATTCACAAGGATTTTAAATAAACTGACAAACATGAAGATGAAGGTCATTTTATCTAAAATTTCAGTTTTTTTAAAGTTGGTTTTGAAAACCCACAATCAGTTAATTATCTTTTTCTTTTTAATTACCATTTTTATTGATTTCAGTTGATGAAAATGCTTTTTAGTTTCAGTTTGTAATTTTGTTCGTTTTCGTCCACGAGAATAACCTCAGTGTCTGATTGTAGTCTGTGTCCTTTTATTCTGACAGACAAGATGTGACTGAAGATGATCTGCGGCTGCTATTCTCCAACACTGGAGGCACTGTGAAAGCATTCAAGTTTTTCCAGTAGGTACAGCTGTCCTACCCACTGAACGGGGCCAGGCTGGCATTAAGATTGCTAAAAGGCTCCATCCTACCACAGGTTTTAATACCTCTGCTTCATATTTTCCAGGGATCGCAAAATGGCTCTGATTCAGATGTCAACAGTGGAGGAGGCCATCCAGGCACTGATCGACCTTCACAACTACAACATGGGAGGCAACCAGCACCTGAGAGTCTCTTTCTCCAAATCCACCATTTAAGAATGTAACTCGGACTCTCGACAGTACGATGGTTTACTGTTTTAAGGAAGCAGCAGTCGGAGAGCTCCTGGACTGTGTCTGAACTCCAGGGGGACCACATAGATTGAATCAGTTTTGTTGATCATATCATTCCTTTTGTTTGACTTGTATCCTTTTTTTTTTCTTTAAAAAGAACAACTGGATCCTCCCTAGCTGTTTCTTAACTGTACCTTCATATTTTTATGTGAAGCAAAATATTGAAATGGTTGATTGTCCCCCTGCGCAGTAGTTGGATGTAGATTAGTGTTGAATTTTTAATTTAGTGGAAAAGCTACAGTACTCGTGTGCCTTACTCAACAATAGCAACTTTTCCTACAGCTGGACACGCTCATTGATGATCCTCCCAATGAGGCACATTGGTCTTGAATATTTTTGGGAGCTGGTAAGAATGTTAGAATGTGAGAAAGTTATCTTCTCATCATCGAGACATAACTGTTTTTGAAGTTGTGCCTCTGACCAGGTGTAGCTGTGATTCCTTTTGTTCTCCAATTTTAGATTGATAACATTTTCCTTTTTAGTTTAGCAGCAGGAGAGCAGGATATTCCTGAGGCAAAAGGTTTTTACACAGCAGCCTACGACAGGCAGTTTAACTTGAATTCCATTGTTCCACAGGGATTTTCAGTGGAAGATTGTTCTCGCACAATCCATGCATAAGATAAAGTATGACAATGTGGTTAAGTATTTCTTTCTGTATTTGAACCCTTCCTGGCTTTTTTTTATAGCAGTGAGGTGTAATAGTTGGTGACAGTGTTTCTTTAAAGCATGTATGTGACGATAGGATCTCACATAAAGTGTTGCATGCTGTGGAAGCAGTAAAGAGAGGTCCACTGTGATTGCATTGTCGTGACACTTTACTTGAGAGGTTTACTCAGTTGGACCAAAGTTTCTGTGCCTTCAGTGTTCTTCTAAGTCATATGAACAAAAAAAAAGAGCATTTAAAAACCCAGAATTCTTGTATATATGGGGAACAAGCCCACAATTTGAAGTGTTCACAGAATTCTCGTGTTTTTTAAAGACCTGTCGACTGGAGGCATTTGTTCTGAAATAATGCTTGTGTATATTTTTTATCATCCAAGTCTGATTTTTATACAGCTCAAAATGTAGGGATTTGGTATCATTCTAAAGAGGTGCAATTAAAGGGTGAATTATTTTCTAATAAGGAGAGGCACAACTTGGTTTTCTGCTTTTGAGTTCCCCCTCTCATGGTGTCTCGTGTGTTCTGCATTACCTCTGTAGCATGTCTAATAAAACTCTTCCGTAGCTCTGCATTCACCTTCCCTGTCTCTTCTCTGTTCTGTCTGCTCTGCTCACTTCGGAAACTATCTTCATTCCCAGGGTGGGAAGGAAGCCAAAATCAATTTTGGAGCCACTTGAAAACAAGCTCTAATAAGCCAGATTGAGCCCTGTGATGGTGCTAATTTACAGGACAAGAAGTACATTTTCTTGATGCGTTTCCCACTCTGCCAACTGACTCAATCTGTTCCTCTGTCTTGCTCTTCTTTCCTCTTGTAGTTGCCTATTTTCTGATCAGTCTCTAAGGGCCGCTGCTCTCCTGACAAAGTCTGCTCTATCTACTTATTCTCATGCCTTTTTATCAGTTGCATAAATGGACTTGGTTTTCACTTTTCACACTAGTAGCAGCTTAGCATTTTTGAGTAAACTTGACAACCCCACTCATCAGTATTGGGCACTTTGTACAGTCTTTACACACAGCTTTGGTCTGCAGAACTGTGGAAGCCAACACGGCTGCCCCTGCAGGGGGGAAAGGCCGTCTGTGTGCCTTTACTCCCACTTGTAGTTACATTCAGAGCTTAATGAAGAAACCTTTATCATGCAACAAGGTGAAGATAGAATCACTAATTAACATGCACGTGCTTAGACTGTGAAAGGAAGCTGGAGTACCCAGAAGAAACCAATGCAGGCACAAGGAGAACGTGCAAACCACGTAGAAAGGCTTCAGCTTAGTAGCAGCTTTGAACCAGGAACCTTCTCGCTGTTGACCGAGCCCGTTAAATGGTTTGGAATGGCACTCAATGCAGTGGACACAGCACTCTAATTTGCATCGCAAAAGTGGAATCGTTTGCATGCTCGCCTCAGCAGAAGTTACACTGTGGATGCTACACAGTCTTCTTGTGATTTAAAGAAACCAGTGATGTTCCAGCAGGTAACAATGTGTATGGTAGAGGTTGGAAGGAAACTACAGATAAAGTGTCATTTATGGCAAACGTGCTCCCATACGTCCTCCTCTGACCCATCTTAAAATAAGGTGAAAGAAACCTTATTTCTTAAACCGTGTTGTACCCGGAGCTAAGAAGAGGTTGCTTTGAATAGTTGGAAGCAACCTAGGGCTGCTACTGGAACACAGTTGTCAGAAATGTGCACCAAAAGCCACTAGTGTTTACTGCTCAACAGAGGTAGGAAGTAACAACTTACAAATACATTGTTACTTAAGTAGAATTTTGGGGTATTCTTCCTTTACGCCATACATTTTACACAAATATCTCTTCTTTCTACTCCACTGATGTTTTTAAAACGGGGAATAATAACATTAAACACTCCTGGTGTATCCATCCATCATACAAAGCAATGATGAAGGCAAGAACAGCCTTTATTCACCATTTACTTTGTAGTATCACACTTGGGGCTTAAAGTGGGTTGGAACGATCCAGAGCAGCATTTTTGGTCCAGATGTTCATAAGCTGTTTGTGCTACTTCAGCATTTAGCTAGCGCTACAGAAGAAGAGCAAACCTAAAGACTGATGTTTTTTAGGTGGCAGGTAATTTCAAATGCAGTATTTCAGTCTGTCCATCTGTGAGGTTTTACCACTCCAGTCCAAAACCACAAGAAGTAGAACCATGAAATTTGGCGTATGTGTTCTTTACTCTTCAAAGATGTGCAACACGATATTCATATCCCTGCATATTTAGTACTCTTTGTACACTGGCTGTAAGTCTCTGAAGTGGAGGGTAAACAACATGGAGGATTTCAGGCTGCTAATACTATGATAATATATGCTAATGATGTACAGCCTCTTTCTCCTGCCTGATTGGTTTAGCCTAATCATGTAATCATATTGTGCTGTGTGATTATACCTACTTGACCATTATTGACTGAAATGGAGAACGTGGGGATTTCCGAGTTCACTGAACAGCTGGCAGTAGGTACAGTAGATGGTGAGAAACTGAGAAATGCCAAATTTGTAGATAAAGAGCCCGTCTGTTTATATTCACATCAGTTCTAATGCCATTTCCTGACTGACTGAGCATTGTCATGTTGGAGAAAATAACATAAATTCCTTTGAAGTATACATTATGTCTGGCTCATTGTTTCAGATTATATAAATGGAGGGACATTATTTACTGTATACCCTTGTACAAGAGTGCAGTATGTACTTTCTCTAATTTATTTACCATGAAAATATTCAAACTATTCTAACATCTGTGGTTACCAAAAAAATCACATGTTCGAGATAATCACAGAATATCAATCTCTTGCTTAAAATTGCTGTGATTTAATGAATACTGATATTTAAGACATATTTTTGCTCGAATGTGCATTATATCATTATTACCCCACATGGGACTAAAAGCATTTGGATAAAGGTTCCAAATTAGGCCAAAAAGGTTTTGCAGAAGGTAATAAGATGTCTGCTGAAGGCTTTCCTTTAATGAAATGGGGCAATAATGTTATCCGTACTTCTGCATATATATTTTCATTAATCACAGGAGGATATCCCAATTGGTGATGGGTCCTGTTAAAGACTGATTTCATTTATTTAGGGTCAAAAGCTATCCAAACCTACCTGGTCCTATGTGGACAAAGAAATTACCCCTACACCTAATAAGTGGCTGCCCGCATTAGGCAGCAAGAACTGCTATCAGGTATTTCCGATAACCAGCAATGAGTCTTTCACGTCACCGTGGAGGAATTTTGTCCCGCTCTTTACAGAAATGTTTTAATTCAGAGTTTTTGAGCATGAACAGCCTGTTTGAGGGCATGCCAAAGCATCTCAATCACACTTCATTTTGTTTTTTGGGACCATTCACGGTGAGCTTTTTTGGATTACAGTGGTCCCTCACCGGGAGTTATATTCCAGAGACCCCCCGCGATGGGTGAAAAAACACGAAACAGAATTAGTAATTAAAAAAAAAAAAATATCCACGATACAGTGAAGCTCCAACAAATGAACCGTGATATAACTGTGTGTGTCTGACCTTCAGGGCACAAACTGGTGGCAGCACACTCTCCTTCAGGATTTTGTGGTTGAGAGCAGAATTCATGGTTACCTCAGTTAAGAGTCATCCAGGTCCTGAAGCGGCAAAGCAGCCCCAGGTCATCACACTGATGGTCTGATGTTTTTTCAAACTCCAGAGACTTGGTGTGGTCTTTTTATGAAATGCTGTATGTTTTACATTAGACATAGTGGGACACAAACCTTTCAAAAAGTTCAAATTTTGACTGTTGGTCCATAGAATATTTTCCCCATTGATGACCTCCTGAATGAGTCATCAATGCCCTCTTGAAGCCATTTTGGTAGGCCGGCCACTCCGGTTCAGCCTGAGGTGCAAATAGTCCAGGCTGTACCCTCCTCTTTACCTGTCTTGTGTCTGTGGCTTTGGATGGTTGAACTCAGGCATTTAAACTTCTCCCTGCAGTCTCTCTCCTTGCCTGTTCACTTTTGCACCTGTCTCCCTCTCATTTACATTCATGTATTCTGTCTTGCTTCTACAGATGTTGCTTCCTCCACCTGCTCCCCACTCTCACTACAGATTACAGACTCACCTCAGACCTCATCTGTCAATCGTTGCTGTAATCCCACACCCGCCTTGAACCCATGTGTGACTCACACCTCACCACTGTTTTACAGTCCTCATGCATGTCCTGCACCAGCCTCACATACATGTCGGCCAAATCACTCACTATAATTATTTGATCTAAACTGAGGGCCAGGTAGATGATAAAGCTGGACAAGTCTAAGACTCAGACTTTGAAATGAATCAGACCTCTGCCTGAGTCTTTGGTTGATTAATATGTATGAGTGGAAGATTGCTGTTACTCCTCCTCCTCGACCTGTGCTTCCAGCATTCTGACAGTGTGACTCGGGGGTGTTGATCCAGGTTTCTGTAAGGCAGAATAAATCAATATGTTCATCAATTATTAAATCATTAACTAACAGGAACTTAGAAGAGAGAGACCTAATGTAACACTGTAACCCTTCGCCTCCTGGTCTCAACCCTAAATAATCACTTTTTAGGGTTGGGTTGTCCAGTCTGTATGACATTTCATTACTGTTTATTCTTAAATCCATTACAAAGAATGATTTATTGCATGTATAATCTTATAATAATGAACTGGTGTATATCAACAATAGCGGGACCTGTAAGCTTGACCCTGCAGTCTCTGTGGTCAATTACTGACCTTCAACTTGTGCCTGGATTTAAATGATGAAGTTGCTGTCTGTGTGTTGATGTAAGCAGACTTTGTTCCATCAGGGAGTGGCACATCGACAGGACTTTGTGATGATGGACGCTCCTGTCGGGGATTGTTTGATGAAGATGGTACTCCACAGTCGGGCCCTGGGACCAGGCAGATGACCTGATCCATCATCATGCCGACGCTTGCAGCTTAGTATCGGTACCACAGGTTTTTATTCTGTGAGCTTTCAGTGGAAGTGCTTGTGTCTTGGACTGGGCTCTCTTAACAGAGATGACATGATGTATCAGAGCAAACAGAAGGAGCCAATCAATAGCGAGCCAGGCTAATGGATCACCATGGCACAACACTGTGATCCTGCTCGCTGTCACTTTGTTTATAGACGACAGGACAAAAGCTTCTGTCTCATGTGTGTTTATTCCTCGTGGGTTCTTTACTTCCTCATTAATTCTGTTTGAAAGAAATGTTCTGAAGAGTAGCATACAGCTGGAAATAATACATATTTATAGGCCATTTATATACCTAACTAATTCTTTAAGAGCTGTTTAGTCCACCATGAAATCAGTGTACTGCAGTGTGTCACCTGTGTGCAAGAATCCGGGCCCACAATGATAACAAAGATGGTTTCATAGTATTTTTAGTGGGATTGTTGCAAAGCAAACATTCCCAGCATATGTTGTTGCTGGAAAAATTGTTTATTAATGTAAATGCTGATTAAGCGTTCACTTTATAATGATTTACATCTTAATTATCTTCTGTTTTCTTCTGGATGTTTTTGAGCACTTAACTACTTGTTTCTACAGAAATCATTCAGGCGCTGAATTGTTCACCTTTTTCAGGATGTTGAGGCAATTATTTTTTATTTTTCTATTGCACTTTATTAGGTACACCTATGGCCACTTTATTAGGTACACCTTCCTCATGATTTTGGTTGCGTGTACGGAAGTAGACTGAGAGGTGCACAGTGTTTATACAGTTTGAATAACACTTTACTCAAACTGTAAATGAATAAAAGAAACTCAAAATTCCAATACTTTGAGATAGCTTGATTCATAATAAAAAATGTGTAAGGTTATTCATATAGTCTAACCATTTCATTCCACTCTGTGGCATAATGTAATTTGCAATTATTTGCGTTTGGAATGCATCATTGCCATTAATAAATAAATAATAAAAAATATTTTGAATGATCTTTTACCTTTTCTTCTTTTTTGTAGGTCAGCTATGCATCTCTAGAATTGCATATTTGTGTATGTGAGTGTATTGGCTTTGGCCTGCAGCACCAGGCAAGCCTCTGTTGATGGGCTTTGCAACACTTTACGGTGAAAAAAAAGTCTGACTTGATGGACTTAATGAAAAAAAAAAAATCCAATATTTTTTAACCTGATAGCTCAAAAATATAAAAAATCAATAATTCACTTTATACTGAATCAGCAATTGGTATAAATTGGGGTTTCTGTTCCAAAAATCAGATTTGTCTTCATTCAAATATTTTTCTTCAGTCAAAAGGCTTCAAAAGAGCAGTTTTTTTATGTTCGCAGTTCAGTAATCACATGACACTAGATTGTGATTACAAAGTAGAACATAATCCTGACTCATAACATTTCTGTGTAGTTAAATATGTTTCAGGCTGAAGAGTCCTGTGCAGTTCACAGCTAGTGTAGGTTGTCAGATATTATACTCTGAGGTGTTCTCTAATGACTTCCATCATGTAATACTAATTATTGGTACATGTTACTCTGTGTTTCAGTATAATTGTTACATTGTATAATTTCAGTTTTACTGCTTAAATGTACCTTAAAAGTGTACTGTTAATTGTGGGAGACTTGAAATCAGGTTGGGAATTTCAAAATGTTTAAATATATGGACGAGTTTGGGACACAGAACAAAAGTAATGTCATGAAACATTAGAACTGTAAAGCAGATTCTTTACTTTTACCTTGGTGGTGGTGTTCTTTGTATTATAACAGTGTCATTGAGAGTTATGGCAGCTGCTCAATATCACAATTCCATACCGACCACATTAACCTGCACATTAAAGAAGGTATTATTAAGCTGGTAAGACAGTTGAAGATGTTGAGCTCTTGTAAAGTAAATAAATGAAAAATAGATAAATGAAAGCTCTTTAAATACTTTTAACATGCTCTATGGGGCTCCGGTGGGAGAATCAAGTTCCCAGTTTTGTCACTACCACTCCACATGCAGAAGCTTAGCCGGGCTTGGTAGCCGATTTGGTGACAAACAATTTGGGATAGCATCCCCAACATGGGCAAAGGTTATAGAAATTCATCTTATAATTTGAAAAAGAGTCATACTAAGGCCTCATGAAATACATGTGGCTCATGTTTCATAGGCTCACTGATCCCATCCAAATTCTGCATAATTGATGATTTGCTTCCATCATTGACAAATCAGAAGCAGATAAATAATGGGCGATGGCTCTCTGTGGCATTGCAGCACTTCATGTTCCTCTGCAGCTTGATTAATTATAAATGTTTAGATAACGACTTCTTTCACAATGGAATCTTCAAGTGCACACTCACTGCTGAATCATTTAGAAGGTCTGGGTTCGATTCCACCTTGGCCCAGGCAGAGTAACCGCTGTGCTGGAAAAAGGCTGTTTTTTTGGGGGGGGGGGGGCCCTCCTTTTCTTAATTTAGTACAACCTG
>VUQK01023616.1:34680-46233 GCA_015106715.1 Bujurquina vittata | reverse complement strand
GCAGTTCATTAATGCCTGCAATTCTCTGATATCAAAGCTGAATTCCATTGCCTGGCACCTGAGAGATCAGACAGAATTGGCTGTAACGTAATTATTCTGAGGGCTATTGATGTGGTTTAGGTATCAAAAAGTGATATTTTTCCAGGGTCTTACTATCTGCACAGGTTTCAGATATATTAATGTTTTTCTCACACACCTACACTAAACTTATTTGGTGGCACCACATCAAAACACACTTGGGAACGCTTCCTTGATGGTTCCATTAGTGAAAGTCCAAAATTCACAGAAATGACATGCAAAACAGCTTTTTTAGATGTCTGAAATACTGAGAATCGCATCACAGTTTCAAAGCTCTTCCTGTGAAAGGGAACCACTCGGCTCATTCAGTCTGAAAGAAGTGGTTCGAACACCATCAGTGACACTGAAGCAAGCTCCGGCCCGCTGCTTCACAATGAGTTACCCGTCAAATCTGAAGCATGTGTCGAAGCCTCAGTGTCAGAGGGAGCATAACTGCCTGCATCTCCACAGCCGCCCAAGTATCACGTGATGTTGGCACCTCTTCAGTCTTTGCAGCCTAAACCTGTGTTTGAACTGGAATTCAAGGTCCCCACACCTGCACGCGCACCTGAACCTGAGCTCAGAGGTCCCAGGTTTCTGGTGCTTGAGCTGGAAACTGAGTCAGTGGTTCCTGCTTGAGTGTCGAGTGTTCCTTTGTGTACCCTGTGCTCCTGTTCTCAAGTTCAAATTTTGCTGTTCTTGTTTCATTTGGACTTCTACACTTAATCTATTAAAGGTTAGTTTTTCTTTTCTTGTCTGGGTAACTATAAAAAAAATTATAAAGCCAAGAATACATGATTACATATTCTGATTTCTGAAGATCTACTTGTTTAGCATTTGGTTTAAAGACATAAAAACTGAACCTAGCATTGTGGTTTTGAAGCACATGGAGTTAAACATTAAAAACTGTAATTGTCATAAGTAGGTCCTAAATATGTCCAGTATCAGCAGCACAAGGCAGGCAGGTACAGAATGCACTCCAACAAATGAATCTGCATATGGGAGACAACACTGTCTTCATTTAAGGAGCTCAGAAAGGGAAGAGCTGAACTGTAAAGGGGAGTGAAAGTGAAGAGGCCATAATAAACAGTTTTCCAGAATGTGCCATGTGTCTGTGCTCCCTCAGGGCATTTCTCAAACTAACATTCAAACATTTAAACAGCGTTCTACCAAATGTTAACATGTCTGAATGCAGTCAGTACATTTGGGCTTATGGGCTTCGTACTACAGTATGCTGAGGGGATGGTAGGCTTCCTCCACAATCCCTTTACTCTGTCCTCACAAACGAAAATTATCTGCTGCTTCCTTTGGAGAAGGAATACGATCAGACAGCAACTTCCTGATAGTGTCTAACGTGAAATATTGAAATGAATGTTGAAAATGTCGCTGCTCTGTTTTAACAGGAAGAGATTTGATTCTCAGGGTTTGTCTTTTAGTTTCCTGCTCACACAGCAAATGGCACTCCAAAGCAAGGTGTTATAGGCTGCTGGGAGTTTTCTTTTCTCTTTCATATTCACTCTCAAGCTCTGAAACATTACCTACCCTATAGTGATTAAAAAACAAAATATTAAAAGGCGAGAAAAGGAGAAATGCAAACGGTCGAGACGTAGGAGGACAACTTTTAAAAAGAACAAATATTATGTATTCAGCTGTTTTAGGGTTAGCGTCACCAGTAATGATGTAGCCCTGAGATGGTCAGATCTCCACCAAAGAACTTCCAATATTCCAGAGCCTCTCACGCTTAGACTTCTGTTGTCATAGGGACAGGACAGTCCAAAATGATTGGATAAAATTGTGATTGTGATGGCATACAAAGTGGTCTAAGCAAACACTTATAGTCCTAATTTTAGGATATTTACTGGCCAACCAACTGACCAAATTCTCTCAGAGTGACAGCGAGAAAACGTAAAGTACTTATTTCAGTTTGGACAAATAGCAAATGCAGCACATTTGCTTCAAACTTTGACCTGTTGTGTTTGACCAGCGGCAGAAGACCACATTGAGTTCCTTTAAGAACATGAAACTGAGGATAAAATTCACATGGCCTCACCAAAATTGGACATATTGCCTGGTCTAATGAGTCAGAGTATCTTTGTGACAATTCAACATAGGGACAGAATTCCAGAATCCTGGCTGGTGGTAGGACAATGTGTGAGGGACACTTTCTTGGCACACCCTGGGGCCCTTTGGTACCAGCAGAGCATTGTTTAAAGGCCAGAACCTTCCTTCTATCGCTGAACGTGTCCATCCCTTTATGACCTCCGTCCAGCAGGATAATGAACCATGTCACAAAGCTCAAATGATCTCAAACTGAATACAGTGAACTTACTATTGTGCTCAATAAACTAAACGGCCTCCACAGTCACAGAATCTCAGTCCAGCAGATACCTTTGGGTTGTTTTGGAATGGGAGATGTGCAGCTCTATATTACTTTCTCTTTTAAAGATAAAGCACAAGTATTTTTGTCTTTATTTCCATCACCAGTTGTCTCTTTATTGCTGAATGTTGATGCAATGTTGCTTTCTGTGAGAACATTTTTAAACACTATATGCATCATCAATTTCTAAGTACGCTGAATCCACTCAGTTACAGCTCAGGAGTCCAGTGCAGCTGAACTGAAGGGCTGAGATTCTCTAATGGCTAACAGTTCAGCACAGACTTGTCACTTCCACACCTCTGTGTCTCTGAAGACTTGAAATATTCTAAATATGTCTGTATGCATTTATACGAACAGCTCTCAGCCCGGTGATGGAGAAAAGATAATCCCACACACATGCATAAACACACAGTTTACTGCTGCAGTTACACGGAGACACAAAGTTGTTTCCATTACACAGTGCTGTTAATGTTCAGATATATCAAATCCCCTCTTCAACCCAGTGGCTGTATGACATCTAATTCAGTCGTACACGGGGATGATAATGGCTGTATTGATCTGACTTTTGTTCTCTTCTGCTGTCTTTCTGTCTGCGCTCAAAAAAAAGACAGGACCGTGCTTTTTGAATGCACAGCTTGTTTAACTGGGTGGCCCTGCTGCCCCCACTCCTCTGCCTCTGTCTGCCTACTGAAAGGGTTTATTCACCCAACTTCACCCCCCCAAAAAATCAAATCTCTATTGTAATAAGTACGTAAACATTCATTCATACAAATGGAGTGGTTTTTATATAGTGCTTTTCTACTCTGCCCTGAGGACTCAAACTATGAGGCTATTATTGTAGCAAAAGTTCTGTGTGTCCGTAAAGGAATCCACGCGTGTGCATCGCGATCTGTCCATAACTGGATCCACCCGTGTAGAGATTTGTCTGTGCATTAATGGATCTGTCTGTAACTGGATCGGGATCTGTATTTTGATCTGTGTGTCATGTTGCGTCATGCTGCTGGTCAACCATCAGCTGACTAATCAGCTGTTCCAGTTACAGATGCGTTTGATTTTTCACACGGCTCCATTAGGAGCTGTTGATGAAGCTACTGAACAAACAGAAAGAGCTACTTACAGTTAGCATGTGGTGAATCCAGTGACGTGTCCACCTGAGCCAGCCTTGCATCGGCACAGCCACCGCTACCATCACGCTAATGTGACGCTGGTCGACCGAGTAATAAGTCCCAGCCGACGTGAACGCAACCCGCCCGTGAGCCTGAGCTGAGGGCGAAAAGGCCCTCGATTACAGACAAATCTGTCACAGATTCTGCCGCGGCAGAAGTGTAGCAAAAGTCACGTGTGTAAAAATAGCCAGTTGTAAAGCAGGGCGGCCTTACGTGTGTGTTTGCAGTGACTTGAGTAAAACTTTGCACATTTACAAATCTGATTACAGACACACGTGGATCCAGTTACGGACACACAGAACTTTTGCTACAATAATAGCCCCATATCAAACCACTTTATACAACATGCTCACGAACCCATTCTCACAAGCACTTCTTTCTACACCTAAGTGCTTTCTAGCTAACATTCACACTCAAATGTATGCATCAGAGAGCAATGTGGGGTTCAGTATGTCGTCCAAGGACTTTGGCATGCAGACTGCAGCAGCCAGGGATCAAACCACCAACCTTCCAGTTAGTAGAGGACCTGCTCTGCCTCCTGAGCTACCCCATAAACTGAGTGAATGAACAGCTGCAGTACTGTATATGCAATAAAATTTGACAAAAGCACAAATGACACTCAGTGACGTCAAATTTATGATCAGCCGGTGATCAGATCACATCAAACAGTGAGAAAATGGTTTGACACACAGAACAGTCCCTTTATCAAATCAAATCAATTTTATTTATAAAGCGCCAATTCACAACGGACAGTCGCCTCGAGGCGCTTTGTATTGCAGGTAAAGACACTGCAGAGAAAAAGGTCCAGTAACCATATTTGGTAATCTCCACACACTTGATAAATAATGACAGTATGGCACCACAGTCAGGTTAAGAAGCATGTGGATTTCATCCAGCCAATCAGCAAAGATCATGCTACTTCACTCAACACCTCACTTTAGCAGAGACCTGGAACACGTCAAAGTTCGTGTTTTCACAAAATTGAAAAAGAAAAGACACTTATGGGGCTCGGCTCGCTGTACATTTATGTTCAAAACTTAAAAAAGATTATTATGTTAAGTTGATAAAACTCACACAGTTTACTGTTGAATAGTTGTGCTTAGTAATGGCATATGTGTTGTTTGTAAAGGACTTAGTGAAATGAGTGAAACTATGGCGTGAAATATGGGGGCACCATATTTCACCATACGACCTGTTCACATAAACAAATAATTGACCATATATGGACATTTCTAGACCTTTTGAAGCTATAAAAGTGAAGATTGCTTGTGTATTAAATTTTAGTGAATGCCTGTTCCGATGGGTTATGGCAAGAGCAGTGAGACTGTGGTTATGCTAGCCCAGCTTGCTGTCAGTGATGACGAGTAGAAAGATGATCATGTGACCGACACTGCCATTGTCCCTCCCGTCTAAAACCAGAACATTCCAGGCCCAAATATGAAATATTGTAATGTTCTAAAATAGATACTCCTTTCACCATCTATTTGTTTTTCTTGATTTTTTTTTAATATATACATTTCTTGGAATATTTTTTTTTCTTGTCACAGATGGGCAGGGAACCAAATATGGTAACTTCGTTGAGCTTGATTTTCTAAATGAAAATGAAACATTTAGAAAAATGCCACAACAGTAATTAAGTTTTGTTATGTCCCCCAGTAACACTGTATGGTTGAAATTCTGAATTTCAAAGTATTTCATTGAGAACCCTGTAAAGGTTTATTACAGCCCTTTGAATAAGTATACCTTCATCTGACTTTCATTGCAGG
This sequence comes from Bujurquina vittata, assembly GCA_015106715.1. Classification (NCBI taxonomy): domain Eukaryota; kingdom Metazoa; phylum Chordata; class Actinopteri; order Cichliformes; family Cichlidae; genus Bujurquina; species Bujurquina vittata. The sequence goes on along the minus strand of VUQK01023616.1, from coordinate 40,867 downwards.
TTGTCCACTCTTACTGTGACATGGCCACGTGGTAGCGATACACATTACCCATCAATGACAAATCCCACTGTCAGTCAGTGAAAAGTTTAGATGTGCCTGTCTGGGTTTTCTCTGGGTATGCTGGCTTCCTTCGTAAGTCCAAAGACATGGTTAAGTCAAGTGATTTTAAATTGTTTGTTGTCTAAAATGTTTGGACGGCCACTTCATACTCAGAGTCATGTGCCACCTGCAACTCATCTATTTACCCTCTGAAAGTCATTGATGACAAGCCTAGTCAGATGCCCTCTGGGCGCAGTGTTCCAGGGTGAGGTGTTCCAGGCATGTCAAACCGGGAGGAGGCCCCGGGGCAAACCCAGGACAAGCTGCAGAGGTTATATCTCTCGGGTGGCCTGGGAACGCCTTGGGGTTCCCCCGGATGAGCTGGTGGAGGTGGCTGGGGAGAGGGAAGCTTGGGGTTCTCTGCTTAGGCTGCTGCCCCCCTTGACCCAGCCTCGGATAAGCGTAAGAGAATGGATGGATGGATGGATGATGATGAGCCTAATCCCAACTTTAACCCTAAGTAGAAAGTGGTTGGTTACTGAAGCGAACCTTTCTTCCAGAGTCCTTTAACTGGACCTGATCATCCAAAGAATGCTCAATCAACAAATAAAAGCCATTCATTTGTCTTGCATGTTGCATGCATTGATTTAATTCCATGAATTACTGAGGATGTCAAAATCTCAGTTCAACAAGTGAACTACTTACAGCAAATCCAGGCGCATTTAAAAACAGCCATTTAATAAGGTTTAAGAAAACTTAGGTCAGCCTACAACAGGTGCATAGTATTCTCCAATATGAATCCAGTGAGTGAATCTGAAGCCTTGCTATTTACAGAGCAAGCTTTCCTTCATTTATTAATCCTCGCTGGCATCAGTGCTGCTACTTTTCTGCCCTTTGTTCTGTATTCCAAATTATAATTTTTATATTTCTGCAGACAAACAAACTTAAACACATTCTGTTTTATAACAGGAACTGAACAATGAGAATAAAATAAAGGTGTTTTTATTAGAACAGTTGTATTTATATCAGCACAATCTAGATCACTTTAGTGACTAAATCAGTCTACCGTACTTACAGCAAAGGAAAGAATTTGACATAATTCTGATTGCTTCCATGTTCTCATTGATCAACATCATCGAGTCAAAGGAATGAGATGTCCACTAGACATAACATCAGTGCACTTCCATCTTTGCATGTCCCATTACTACTAGAATTTGTCACAGATGGGAGAGTATAATGATCTTTTTTCTCCTCACATTCTCCACCATTAAGCTGCCAAAGCTATTTTTTGTGTGAGACATCCCACCTTCTGAGGTATAAATTTTATTGCGAGGTAATTTAAGATACGGTTCGCTCATCTCAAGTGTCGCTGCTGGACATACAAATCAAAAAGAGGGCCACTGATATTTTCATTCCTCATCTTCCAAAGCTCCCACATTATCCTTTTTTATAATCTGTGTTTTATTAGCATTTTTCATCCCTGAGGTGAGGAGCCATGTAAACCCCGGCCGTCTGCTTTTATGTGTTTTGCTTCACTGAAGACCCAGAAGATTTACCTCTTCTTGGTGTCACTGTGGTTTTTATGACTTACATTGATCATCAAGGTGTACAACCACTATCACGCAACGTACGTTATTGTCAGAACACCCCCCCCCCCATTGTCACGGAAGATAGATCGAGAAAGATGTGATTTACATCTCATTTTCTGTCTGACTCCAGCTGCTCTGAGCTGAACATCTACGATACAGAAGGACACCACATAAAAGCCAAAGAGAACAAAAGAGCTCCATCCAGCTTCCAGAAGTTCTTTCCCTTAAAGACTGCACATGCTTTCTGGGATTTTATGTTTATGTTGGCCATGGTCACAGTTCCAAACCTCGAGGTGTTAAAATGTTGGCTAATGGATGTTTCTAATGCTAAAATAGTTCAGTGTTAGATAAATAAATGAAACAAACACTATAAATGAAACCACCCTCTGGAACACTAGCTGGAGGCACTCCCTTTTTTTTTTTTTCTTTCCAAGATGGCGCTCCCCACAGTGCAACGTCGCGGAGCTCTCCGAGTCAACCTAGTTCTTCTTTTTTTCATTCTGCTTCTCACTTTCTTGTGCTGAGTTAAGGCACACAACTCAAATGTTTCCTGCGATTGGGCAATCCTTTTACAGCTGCGAGAGCGCAGACATTTCAGACTTTTTGACCCAAACACGCTGGAGTCCTACCCTGAGCTGGCATGCCATGTGGACTCGATGCTAAGCCCGCCCCCGACATGGAGCCCTGTCGGAGGACAACAGGCCGAAGCGTAGGCACGATAGACGAGGAGGAGCCGACCGACGGCTCCAGCGCTTGGTTATACTGTTTGATCATTCTGTTTGCAAACGCTGAGTCTCTGGAACATAAAATGGACGAACTTCACACCCGGATTTCCAAGCAGAAGGACACTCTGGACTGATCCATATATAATGTGTTTCTGTGAAACTTGGCTGGGGGTGGGGACACCTGACGAAGCAGTAACACCAGACGGCTGCATGGTCTTCAGAGAGGACCGATGCGCCGTGGAAAGCAGCAAGACCTGCAGAGGAGGAGCGGCTGTACTCGTCAGACAATCCTGGTGTACCTTCTGTAAGATCATATCTAAATCTTGCTCGGAAAATGGGGAATATCTGACTGTGAGGCTAAGACCATTTTATCTGCCCAGAGAACTGCAATGCATCATTGTGAGTGATGTGTATATCCCCCCCTCTGCCAAGGAGGAGGCTGCACTGTGGGAGCTATATGACATGATCAATGTGCATGAAAACACTTATCCTGACACTGCTGTCATCATTCTGGGAGATTTTAACCACTGCAATCTCCGGAAAGCCATGCTTAAACTGCATCCGTTTGTGACCTTCCACACCAGGGGAAATAAAACACTGGACCACTGCTACAGTAACATTAGAAACGCCTTCTCAGCTGAACCACAACCCCACTTTGGTAAGTCTGACCACCTGGCAATCCAGCTCAAAGCAGTCTACAACAAAACACTGAAAATAGCACCAGTCAGAGTCAGCACCATTAACACCTGGACTGTGCACAAGCTAGCCTGCAGGGCTGCTTAGAGGCCACAGACGGTAGCACTTACAAAGAGGACGCTAACAAAATCCAGGAATACACAGAGACTGTAAGTGACTATATCAGCTGGTGTACATCATATGTGCACCCCCCAGGACATTGCGTGTGTTCCCCAACCAAAAACCATTGTTTAACAGGGACATGAAGCAGAAAATCAGGAAGCGGCGGGAGACCTTCAAGTCAGGAGACCAGAGAGCCTGGTACAAGCTGCAAAAGTCCATCAGAGCAGCTAAGAGGGCTCACCCCCAAAAACTAGAAGGCTACTACCTCAACCACAACACCCACAGTATGTGGCAGAGAATCTGAAGAGTACTGAAGGCCTGTGGGGAACAACTAGCTGGTGTGTACGCTGACATTTTCAACCTGTCACTATCCCAGGCTGTAATCCCCCCGTATTTTAAAATCTTCCACCATCATACTAGTTCCCAAAAATCCAGACACAGCCGCCCTAAACGACTTCAGGCCAGTGGCACTCACACCAGTCACCGTGAAGTGCCTAGAAAACATCAACAGCATGGTCCCAGACACTGTCGATCCACTCCAGTTTGCGTACCATCCCAACCTATCAGTGGACGACGAGGTAGCAACACCCCTCCACCACACCCTGCAACACCTGGAAGGCAGCAGAATGTACGCCAGGATGCTCTTCCTGGATTACAGCTCTGCCTTCAACACCATTCAGCCGGGCAAGCTGATCAGGAAGCTGACAGACCTCTGCGTCCCAACTCCCACCTGTAACTGGATTTTGGATTTCCTGACAGAAAGACCACAGGTGGTGAGGATGGGAGGACGGGTGTCCACCGGGCTCACCGTCGGTACAGGATCCCCACAGGGCTGCTGCCTTAGCGCCAAAGTTTTCACTCTCCACCCAGGACAACACCACCATCATTAAATGAAAGGAATCAAAGGAGGAGACAAGTCGGGATACAGGACCCTGGTCAACAACATCCTTGTCTATGGAGAGGAGAATGACCTCCTCCTCAACACAGACAAGACCAAAGAAATAATCCTGGACTTCAGGAAGAACCCTCCCCCTCTATAGCCTCTTTTCATCAGAGGGACTGAGGTAGAGAGGGCTGACAGTCATAGATTCCTTGGACTGCAGGTTTCATCTGACCTGAGCTGAACACACAACACCACAGCCACAGTGAAAAAAGCCCAGCAAAGGCTCTAATTCATCAGGCTGCTCAGGAAAGCTGGACGTAACCAACACCCTGTCACTCTGGCCAACGAAGGACTGATAGAGAGCATCCTCAGGCATCACTGGTATGGAAACACCACACAGACAGAGAGGAAAGCTCTGCAAAGGGTCATAAAGACTGCAGAAAGGATCACAGGGACAAACCTTCCATCCACGGACTCCATGTATGTGCAGCGCTGTCAGAGAAGAGCAGAGGGACTCATCAGACACCCACTCCACCTAGCTTTTATTTGTATTGGTAGTCTTCAAATGTAACTGTGCATGTAATGTAATGTGAGTCCACTCAGTCAGGAATTGTACTGCTCGCTGCTCAGGCCTTTTGTGTTCCTGTAGCATGCATCCAACCACTCGGTAATCTGGTTACCTAAAGTTTCTTGTTTTTTTTCCAAACACCTGCTCTGAAAAAAATGCAGGAAGGATAGATATGGGTGTGGTTTTTACTACAAAAGTACCCTTACTTCATTTTGATTGTTGAGTTTTCTCTGTAAATACTGTAGGTCTTTACCTTGCAATAAAGTGCCTTGAGGGGACTGTGTGTTGGGTGTGCTCCAACTATGCTGTCTCTTCTCCAAACAAGAGAAGAGACAGAGGTCCTGCAAAATCTAATTAAAAAGCGACGGAAAACTAATTCAGCCACCTAATGTAAACCTAATATTTTAATACAACTTTTACAAATTCATTTTTAATATGTACAAGAAGCACAGAAACATTTGTAGTACAATCAGCTGAGTTCTGTGGATTGTGCGGAAGGTTTCACTCATCTTGTGGAAGACTAAGTCACAGTCTGTTGTGTGATGGCAAAGAGGTATGGCTTCTACACTGTCATTTCCCGATAGCTGGTCCCCTGTGGTAAGTAGAGTGGGTCTTGAGGATGTGGGACCTTCTTTAAGCACCATTTCTTGATGGATGAAGAGGCTGTTCATGCCACTCAAGAAAGACTTTGTTGCTCTGTGTGTCGTAAAGGTGTTTCTAGTTAAAAGAAGAAAAGCCATCTTATGTTAAAATAAATCTTAAGCACATTTATGATACTTTGATTGTTTATGCAGAAAAAATAAGGAATAAGGAGCCATCATTATTTTACACATGGACATGGACTGCAAACCTCCATATCCCTTGTTTGAGTATGTGTCCAACAAAGCTTGAAACTTTGACACACGTGTACAACAGTGATGTTCACCATAAATCACCTGGTAGAATCTTTCAAACTCCCAGTTTCTTCATAATCTTTAATCACAGTCATTCCTGCTGGCTTTCAGGTCAGAATTTGCTCCACAGTCCAAAAAAAAAAAAAAAAAATTTTAAAGGGGAAAAAATAGTAAATTTTAGAAATTCTATATAGCATATTTTACATTTAACTATGAGTATTATTATTTGAAATATGCATTTGTCATGCAAATATTATATGTATGTACTGCAAGTTATAATTACATGTCTTGCATAGTTACTGTGCAAAGATTCATTCCCTTCACATCCCAAATCAGTTGTGTCTGCTCAGACTGCCTGAGACAGATGCGGTATCTGTCACACTTGGCGAAGATGGTACTTCACCCCCTTGTGCAGAACAGATCTGAAGGTCACAAAATAGAGTAATCCATATAAAGTCTTACCACAAAACTACCAGGACTGCAATACTGGGTTGAAGAAAAAAACATGAACATGACCTCATATTACATAACTTACCAAGATTCACATGCTCCGTCTTGTCTGCGCAGTCACCAGAGGTCGAGGAGGATTCAGCCAATGGGAGTTCTAAAATGCAAACAAAACTTAGTTTATGGGGGGGGGGGATGCTATATATATGATTCTTGTTATTCTCAAAGGCATAAGTAGACATTCG
>VUQK01023616.1:24294-34660 GCA_015106715.1 Bujurquina vittata | reverse complement strand
AATAGGTGTTTTCAATAATCACACCAAATTTTAGAGAGGGGGGGGGGGAGTGCTATATATATGATTCTTGTTATTCTCAAAGGCATAAGTAGACATTCGGCAGCCAGCTCTCTCTGAGTTAAAACGCAAATGCCATTTTTTTCTCTGCAAATGTAGAAATGATTTAATGCCCTGCCATAATCAGTATACATGACAAAACAGGTGTCTTTGGCTGCAAATACCAGACAGAGATCGTCATCCACTTCTATACTGTGGTTGTCTGTGACTGTGTCCTTTGGTTTAATAAATGTCTCCTGGACAGTAGCAAGATAACCAGCACTTTATTTACAAAGGAGTCTTACTTGCCTTTCCATGGCTTTATGCAAAGCTGAGATCTTACCAGCATTAAGGGAATCAGAGAAGCAAATTCACATATTTCTTCTTTGCCCCAGTTGTACCTTTATCAATGACTTGGCCATCTAACATTAAAGGGATCAAGAATAATAATGTTTTATGAATCACTGTGAAATTGCTATTGGGTTGTTAGCTAATATGGGTTAGCAGTTACTTCTTCTGGTGCCAAACACTACCACCAAGGCTCAACAGAGCTCGGCGTCTCTGTCTGTCCCGTCCCTCTGTCTTGTCTCTGTGTTTTGTTGTTTATTTCCTCTGCGGTGTCCACCTTCCTGTCTCTATCTAGTTGTTTCCTGTTTGATCTTGATAGTTCCTTGTGCTTGGTCTTTAGTTTTGCTTCCCCTGGTCTTGTCTTTGTCATTAGTCTTTGTCAGCTGTGTTCCTCACCTGTTGCCTGTTTGTTCATCCCCTTGTGTGTGTACTTAAGTCTTCAATCTGTGTCTGCTCCTTGTTGTGTCATCGGCTCTCCTCCTGCTGTGTGTCATCAGTCAGTCAGTTTAAGTTTGCTCCATCTGTTATGCTGCTGTCCTGTTTCCAGCAATAAAGCTGCGTTTTGAGGTCACCCTCCGTCTCTGGTGCTCTGCTTAGAGGTCCTCACTCCTGAAAGCCGCAGCAGTACATGACAGAAGGATTTTAAATTTTTTTCTAGATTTAACATGGAGGCAATGACAAGAAGCCAGTTTGGGAGAGATATGCTCTCTTTTGTCAGTGCTCTGAATTACAATAGACCAGCCTAGAAGTAATAAATGCTATTCCCAATTATCATCTGTGGGTGTAGAGTTTAAGTAGCTGCTCTGCACTGTGTTAGCATTTGGCACTGAAGAAGATCATAATGGAGGAATTATATCCTTAAACTTAGTTTCACTGTAATTAAATGTATTCACCATTGCTGTGTAATCCATTAATGTAAATCTAAATGTTACTTAGAAATCCTCAGGCCAGAGGGATTTTCAGATGATACTGTAAAAGCTTTAGTTTCTATTCCATATGTCAGAACAAGATCCAGGAAAAAAAAAGGTGGGTGGGCTCATTTATATTTTGAGCTTAGCCAGATGGTTTTAATAATAGATTAAATGCAGTATTGAGGCTGTCATTTTCTGAATCTACATGGATTGTAAAATAACCCACAACCTATAATTATTTTATCTGAACTGAGCACTAAATCAGATAAAAAAGTCTGAGAAATTAGATGATAACACCAAATACAAATGGTTTTGAGTAAAACCAGTTAGCGTGGACAAGGCCAAGAGTCCAAAATATCCAAATAAATTAAAACTCTGGATCTTTGATTATTTAATAAGCTGGAGTGGAATATTGCTGCTACTCCTCCTCCTCGACCTGTGCTGTGAGCATTCTGACCATTAGTGTGACTCGGGGGTGTTGATTCTGCTGTAACCAGGTTTCTGTAAGGCAGAATAAATCAATATGTCAATCAACTATTAAATCATTAACTAACAGAAACTATACTTTTTCCCTTAGAATTCTCACTTTAATCTCAGAATTCTGAGTTTTTTTCTCTGAAGAAATAAAAGTTGTTGTTTTTTTAGTGTCCCTAATGCTCTTCTGTAGATATATCTGTGCAATCTCTGTGGGGTTAAGGTATCACCTCATGTTTCCAGTAGCGAGACAGAACTAGCCAAATCCAAAACTAGTGAAAAAAACAGAAGAAACGAGGGAAAAATGTCTCATTGTTTCCCCTCTAGTGCACCTGTTGTAAATGTTATTAACACCAAAGGAGCTGAAACTGATTAACAGCCCCCTCTACTACATAACTGGCCAGATCAATACCGCAGGGGTTTAACTGACTTGATGTAATACTCTGATTAAAAAGTGATCCTTTCTTTGTTTGTTTTTTGCAATGTATGTTTGTCTCTGGAAAAAACAAAACAGAAAAAAGGGAAAAGGAAACCACAACAAAGATAAGGGACCCAGTAAAAACGTCTGAGGATTTAATTTGTTTCTATTATGGCTGGCACCGCATAAAGTGCTGGGATTGCAGCAATGCCATTGGCCACCTACATAGGTCATGTTGTAGGCTCTACAAAGATTCAGCACAGAAGCTTAAATCTGTCACGGTGTGGGGTTCTCTGCGTTCTTTTTCTCTCTCGGTGGGCTGGGAGGCTGGGTCTGTTCTTTTGCTGGGTGGAGCTGGAGGCTGTATCCTGGAGACTGCCACACCAGATGCTCATCCCCCTCTGATTGCATCTCTTTTTAAAGACCAGCTCAGGCCTCCAGTCTTTGCCAGAGCGTTGTGTTAATCCACCGGGCAACAATTCTCTAGCCACCTTTAGTGAGAGTGACTTCGACTTAGTGCTTATTCTTGTTATTGTGTTCAGCATTCTCACTGCTTTGCTTCGCCTTCTCCAGATCTCTGACAGTGCCTCTGTGTGTTTCCCAGCCTTCCAGCCTGCCGTGAATTGTTCCTCCAAGGAACACAGTTGACTGGAATATTTAGTAATGAGGAAATTTCATGACTGTACTTGTTGCACAGCTGGCATCCTATCACAGCACTGTGCTGGAATTCACTGGGCTCCTGAGAATGACACATTCTTGCTTGTAGAAACTGTTTGCTTGCCTAGGAGCTTGATTGATTTATTTTTAGGGCAGTGGCCATGGAAGTGAATGGAACACTCGGATTCAATGATTTGGATAAATGAGTGAATATCTTTGGCAATATAGCATATATTTGACTGACACTAACACAAGACTATCTGCACATCTAGTGTAGACAGGGTTCTGATACATAAAATAACAAAAGGCTTTAAAGCTGGCATCCTGCCTCTGTCTGTCTTTGTGTCTGTCTGCTGACCTCCTGGCACCTGCCTTCCTTCTTCATAATTCTAGAATTGCATTATTAAAAAACAAAGCCTCGTCTCATTTAGATGATCAAGCAGCGAGGAGATGCTGCACACAGTTCATTTCATAGCTCTGTGTGAATCTCATGAATGTGAAACTGATGTTTCAATTCCCATTATTGCCCAGAGACTAGCTGTGATCATGAGTGAGTCACACTCCACATAATGAGGCTGCAGCAGACTCTTAGAGGTTAGCTGAGGTGCTATCCTGACACCACTGGTTAATTGATGATTATGTATAGTGCACTGTCTGGACAAAATCATTCATTTTAATGGGGTGATTATTGGCAGGAAAGACATGTGGCTAAGAGGTCCCTACGGTGGCCTCTGAGGGACAGTCTGACACCAGAGAGGTTTACATCAGTGCGTGAGGCAAGCTCGCCATGGTGATCTAATCTCCTGGCAGGAACTATCAGGGGAACAAAAACAGGTTTAATTTCCTTTCTTGGAGCCAGGATATGTACCTTGCTGCAGAGAGGTGTTACTGAGGCCAACCGGAAAAAACTATGCAGCAGCCACATAGGCATAGACATTGCTGGTCTAATCACATTTCTCTCCACCTAACTGCACTGCTAGTCTAATTGGATCCATATAATGTGGATGTTTTATTTACTATCAGTGGAGAATCAAATGAGCTCTGTTTCTGTATGAACAAACAAAGATAGGACTTCATGTCATTTTAACACTAGAAAGCTTGAAAATACCCACATAAATCTGACCATTAGTCAAGAGTAAAACTTTGCCAGTTCTGTCCTCATTAAAGCGCTGTGGTTGACTTTATGTTCCTATTAAAATAGGTCAAATGACAGGGTTATTTCACACCAGGGTTTGGACTTTTAGAAGACTGATACCATTAATTTAAAATGGAATCTGACACAAAGTAACACATGGTTCAGTCAAATGTGATTACATTTGTTCTGGCCATAGGCTTCTGATTTTATTTGATTTAAATGATTACAAAATAATTCAAAAAACACAGAATGTTTTAAGCCCAAATACATTTATTTTTAGGATAAATATATACAGTCACTTTGTCATACTATCAATAGCTCTGTAGTGTTTACTGCAGCTATAGTTGTCTGTACACTCTTAGATTGCAAGGCAATGTCATGTTTCACCTGTACTAAAAATACTACTGCTGGCACTACACTGACTGCTACTACCCTGTCACCTAGATATGACAACAGTGAATACTAACCTTTAATTACATTTAATATAGTGAGTGACCATGTACAGTAGCCCTGAGAATAACTGGAGCTGCTTACACCTGAAAGAAAATAATCTACTGCCAAAAGTATTTGGTTGTCTGCTTTCACACACACATATATGGGCTCGAGTGACTCACCGTCTGATTGTGACTGGGGTTTGAGGCTGTGAAGCAGCTTTTATTGAGGCTAATTCTGCAATATGTCTGATGCATTAAATGGCGCATCAGCTCGTATGTCAGGATGGAGTCACTTACCAGATGCGAGATGATGGCATGCATTTGACCACAATGCTGTGTGCAACTGGTTGTTACCAAATACTTTAATGTATAAGAATGTAATTCCATGCAGTTCTTAATATAGACTGTGTTACGAGGGCTCCCTTCACCATAGCAACAGTAAAGATGTAATAAAAGGCTAATAATTTCTTTTTGCTGAAGCCTGGTTCACACTTCTTTACCCCTTGGAGCTACGTTTGCTGTCCACCACAGAATAAAGGTGTCTGTTTCTGCTTTTGCAATGCAATCCTTAACAAGGTCTCCTTTGTAATACAATCCAAAACATAATGTTGGCTTAATTGGCACTGGTTAATAAGTTTATTTCATTCACATGCTCAGGTTACTTTGTTATAGCTCACAGGGGGCTTGTATTCTCCCTGGGCTTTTGTGAGAAATTAAACGAGGAATATGTTGTGCTAATGAAGATGGAAAGGGAATATTAGAGGAAGGGATTGATCAAAACCTTAGGTCATTTTAAGGTTATTTAGTATAGTGTGACTTCATTTTCAATTTACTGCTACCTGCTCAATCTTAGTTTAAAAAAAAATTCTATATATTTGCACTCATGTAAGCAAAAATATTGATTGATTGATTGATCAATTTAATATCTTTTTCCAAACACTAAAAGTGCTTTACAAAAGAAGACAAAACTATAACATATGATTCCTGTGTTCTTTTGTATTCTACTGCTATAAGAATACATACATTATTTTGGTATTTGAGTGATGTGTCAATTACTTTACTGATTAATCGATTAGCCAATGATTATTTCAATCTTACCTCAGCGGTAAGCCTGCCCACCTGTGAACATCACGTTGTCTCTTCTCAAAATTCAAAATAATGACCCACAAAAATAAGAGCTTGAAACAAATCAAATGCATTTTAATATTAATGGTAAATGGTAAATGGACTAGTTCTTATATAGCGCTTTTCTACTCTGTCCGATGTGACCATAACTGTAAATCTCAAATAAACAATGCATATTAAAGTGAATGCAGTTTTTAATTTAAAATGAAAATAAATATAATGTGCAAATAAATAAATAAAAATGGCCTCTGTCCAAAAGGCTTCAAATTAAATCAAAAAGATTTTTCAAAACAGCTAAAAAGTTTACGACTGATTTGGTTTATAAAGAGGTTTACTATTCAGAATGAATGGTGATATTAATGTGAGAAAAATGGAGACAATGTAGCTGCTCCTATTGTCTTTCACTCATTAGCAGTGATGGCAGAGTTACCTTGAAAAAGTAATCTGATTACTGATTGCTCCTTTAAAAAGTAACTTATTTACTTTACCGATTACTTAATTGTAACAAATATGAGCTGTAACATAGTGTAACTGGTTTGCTCTTTACATAGGAAATTTTTACTCTCAAACTTTAGTATTCTTTCTGGTGCGCATCACCCAGAATTTGGTGTAGGCACCGATATTATATTTACAAAATATAACTAGATGTAATAAATAACAAAAGTTCTCCTTTCTTCTTAAATGGTACTCTCTTGTGGTAGCTGTGCTAAGAGTAGAAATGTGCTATTCAAGTATGAGTACTGCTCCATTTGTTCCCTTTAATCTTGTTTTTGTATGAAAGGCTTTGCTGTGCTGATTCCTGCTATTATGAAAACTTTGAAACCTGAAAAAGGGCTTTGGTGAAGGTTGAGGAACTTAGTCAAGGTTGAACAAATCACTGAGTTCAGATAAAACAAGTTTTGACAATTAAAACTTCTCCTGAAAGAAGATAGTTGTTAAAAAATATCTACACTGATATTAATGTTGAGGTGAAAAGGTTATGAGGAAATGTGTTTGCTTCCAGGAAAATAATTACCATCAACAACTGGAGTATATTTTTACAGCAGTACTTCAGAGGAGTTGCTTCTCTTTGCTCAACTTGTTTGGGTTTGGTGGGAGTTCAGGTTTTATGCAATATTATTATGTAAGGAAAACAACACCTACACACATCAGTTATACAACATATAGCTGCTACATGTCCTATCACGCATTCAAAGAAACTACAGAACAGATCTTCATGGTAATGAAGGGTCACTTCAGCCACTGCAACAGTGATAGGTTTTTAATAGTTATGTGTTAACAATGGAGCTCTGAGGTATAGAGAAGACCACCACAGCTACCTTCGCTTTCTGTGGTTTAAGGACAATGATCTGGATGAGGGTCCATGTATTTGGAAACTGCCCGTCACCATCTGTTGCCATCTAAAGTCTAAAGTGAACAGCTGTAGAGGGAGAGGCTGAATTGAATGCCACTTTTCTGTAAATGACGAATTGAAGTCATTCTATTCCCCACATGAAGCCACTGATGTACTGTGTAGAAGAGGTGCTCCTACAGGTCAACAAGGGTTAACCGAATTTGTTGCCAAATGTCCTCCAGCTGTTTATATGGTGCCACTTACGTTTCCTGCCTTTGGCTGACATGGAATTTTTGAGAGTTGTTGCTTCCATCACAAAATGTTCTAATATCTTTCATGGAATAGTAAGATCCATCCATCCATCCATCCATAGTTCTTCTATGCACTATTTTGAATAAAACATCCGTGTGGACCCCAAGGCGTTTCCAGACCAGCATGTACTGGATCTTCCTCAGGGCTTCTTCCTGGTAGGACATGCTTGGAACACCTCTCCCAAGAGGCGCTCAGAAGGCATCCTTGTCAGATGCCCAAACCACCTAAAGTGTCTCCTTTTGATGTGGAGGAGCAGCGGCTCTACTCTGAGCATCTCTCCAACTCACACTCATCCCCGTTTCTCTAAGGGAGAGGTCAGCCACCCTTTGGAGGAAGCTCATTTTTTATTGTATTGTGTTCACAATCTCATTATTTCGCTCACCACTAAAAGTTCATGACCATAGGTGAGGGTTGGGACGTAGATTGACCAGTAAATCAGCAGCTTTGCTTTCACGCTCAGCAACCTCTTCACCACAAAAGACCAGTGCAGGGTGTCTGAAGACACAGCTCCAATCCATCTGTCAATCTCCCACTCCCTTCTCCCTTCACTCATGAACAAGACCCCAAGATATTTGAGCTCCTCCACCTGGGGAAGCAGCTCGTCCTTGAGCCGGAGTGGGCACTCCAACCTTTTCCGGCTGGTGTCAGATTTAAAGGTGCTAATTCTCACATCACATTTACACTCGGTTGCGATCCATTGCACTGCGAGCTGGAGACCACCACCTGATGAAGCCAACAGGACTGCATCAGGCGCAAAAAGTAGAGATGAGATTCTGAAGCTACCAAGGTGGAAGTCTTCCGCCACTTGGTTATGCCTTGAAATTCTGCCCATAAAAAATATGAACGGACACCCAGAGGAAACTAGTCCAACCTCGGATTCAAGAGGAACAATGCAGTTTTTGTCCTGGTCTCAGCATGTGGAATATTGTCCATTCTGACTCAGTGTCCTCAGCATCCCTCAGAATGCTGTCACAGTTCTGCCGGAGGTGGGGGTTGAACATCCCATGGACTGGAGCCTCTGTCAGGTGTTCCAGCGGACCCTCACAATAAGTTTAGGTGTACCACCTGATCCAACGCACCACCAGGTGGTGATCAGTAAACAGCTCAGATCCTCTCTTCACCTGAGTGTCCAGAACATACAGCCACAGATTTGATGATACGTTTACAAAATCAATCATTGACCTGCAACCAAGGGTGTCCTGGTGCCACGTGCACTTATGGACATCCTTCTATCCATAACTGCACATGGTTTGTAATTGACAAACTCTGGTTTGCACAGAAGTCCAATAACAAAACACCATTCGGGTTCAGATCAGGCAGGCCGTTCCTCTCAATCAGGCCCTCCAGGTCTCACAGTCATTGCCCACGTGAGCCCTGAAGTCTCCCTGCAGGAAGATGGAATCACTGGATGAAGCACCCTCAAGCACACCACCCAGCGACTCCAAGAAGGGTGGGTACCGTGAACTGTCATTCGGTGCATAAGTGCAAACAACAGTCAGAACCCATTCCAGTGTCGATAGCCGGGGATCTGTCTCCCAGGGCCTCCACCCTTGGCCACCATCAGTTAAGATCTGTCGTCAAAATTTGCTAAAAAATTGCTCTTTAGATATTACAGGTTGCCTGCTCTGTTCTAGGAGAATACTTTGGTATTTAATGGATTACTAAGACCATCACGCCATTCAGTGGAAAGCTATTTAATGACTGAAAAGCAACAATTAAAAATGTAAAATCAGTGGGCGGGTCAGTTAAGATCTGTGCAGCAAATCTGTATCACCCGGAGTCAGTGAACGCAGCCCCGACTAGTGCATTTGTTACACATGTCACAAGGGGGCGCTGAATGGCATGCTCAAGGTTGCTTTATTCTGTTTAACAACACAATAAAGCACAGTACAGAGTTATGGCTCTTCATCTACTGGATACCTGCGAATGACTAAGCTCACCACCATAAGAGCGTTATACCTGTAGTGTCTATTACAGTTATCAACTTTATCACAAAGAAAATTTTATGGCATCACATAAATATCACCAGAAAGGGATTAAATGTGTGCCAACGAATGCACAGTAACAGCATGAGCAACTGAATGCTTTTGGAAAGCACGACTCAGCATTTTCCATTCAGTGCAATTTACATAAAAAACAGTGAGTCATAAAAAAACTGTTCTCTAAGTAGATATCTGTACACTGATCCAAACCACATGTTTTGTGCACTTCTCTCGCCTGTTTAACACAGAATGTAGCACTCTACAGAGTTAGCGCTCTCTTGTTCTGTCTTCTGTCAAGATGATCCCACGCTGGGGAGGCCAATCCATACCTGATAGTGTTCTATTGCATGAAGCACCCCATGGAGAGGAAGGCTGGAAACCAAAATCAGGGAAGCCTGGAAGGATATTAGTTGGTTAACTGAGGTGCATGTCATGAGAGACAGGTACTAAAGGTACAATACGATGTCTATAACTGAAGCACCAAGTTTGGTTGATAGAGCAGTACACCCAGGACTCTAAGGCCAGGCAACTCAACCTGAGCACCACCTGGATGACTACAAAACGCTAGTGCCCCTCACATGGATGCTGGTGTGGTTAGAAATAGTGCACTCATAATGTTTTATCAGGAACTCAATGGGACTGTGGAAGACAACACTAGAGGTCAGTTCCAGGGTGACCACACGTGTCCATCAAGTGCAGAATATACCAAGTTGATGCACTGTCCCAACACCTGTCTTTAGTGAGGACGTCTGGATGTCACAGATGAGACCAGGTTCACCCTGGACAGATGTGACAGACATTAAAGTATCTGGAGAAATCATAGATTGTTATGCTGCCTGTCTCATCATTCAACATGACCAGTTTGGTGGTGGGTCAGTGATGGTCTGGGGAGCCATATCCATGGGGGGGGGGATACACAAACCTCTACAGGCTCAGCAATTTATTCGTTATTTTTTCTTGTGTGTGTTACTGTGTTACTGTTAATAACACATTTTAAAAAAGTTCAGAAGGTTTGGTTATGTTACACCACTGATAATCTTGTTACAGTAATTTCTAGTTTTTGTACTTCAGAAATGAATCTTGTGCATAAAGAGAGCCCATTTAATCTTTGAATCACACAGTTTAATTTCTTTCATCCCTCTGCTTTCATGTCTCAATCCCCCCCCCCCCCCCCCCCCCCCCCCCCTCTCTCTCCTTTTTC
>VUQK01023616.1:0-11484 GCA_015106715.1 Bujurquina vittata | reverse complement strand
TACGAACAAGAATTTCTGTGTTGCATTATCCCCATTTGTTTGTCTTTTCTCTCTTTCACTTTCAAATATATTTTCTCTTCCAGCTGGGAAACCCAAAAGGTTTGACCTAATCATGCATAGCTGTCTCCATATTTCCCCTCACACAAACATTGAGACATGAACCATTTGATTAGAGTTGGGTTTTTTTCTTACCAGACCTGTTTGCCATGTTTGTAAATGTCCTGTTTGCAAATGTGGTGCCCTTAATCTCCATTCTGCTTAATCTCTACTCAGACACAATCATTACCGCGAATCCAAAAGGTTTTTTGCCTCAATTTGGCGGGGCAGTCAGTACAGCGAGGGGGATTCCAGCCTCAGTTATTTTTAATTGGCCTTTGCA
Organism: Bujurquina vittata; assembly: GCA_015106715.1. NCBI lineage: Eukaryota > Metazoa > Chordata > Actinopteri > Cichliformes > Cichlidae > Bujurquina > Bujurquina vittata. Next base: position 11,105 of record VUQK01023616.1, on the reverse strand, counting down.
AAGGGCTCAAACAACAATACAGAGTGCAGAAGCAGTCTGCATGGTACTTTACAAAGTTAATACCCAGCAGGGATGAGTTATCCCTGTGTATGATCCCAGAACACAATCAGAGCATTAAATGATAACTTGTACAGATCGGTTTATCTTAAAACAGAAGATACAATCAAAACCAAAACATGATACTATGGAGCCCTCCATTCAGTGAGGTCAGAGGGAAGAGCAGAATCTTAAAATTTCCACCAGGCCACTGTTGCCACGTGCTTGCTCATAGGGGGTTGTTGGAATTTGGGGGTTTTCTCTGTAGTATTGTAGGATCCTAATCATAGGTTTTAAACTTGTATGGATCTTTAACTGAACAAAATGAGAACAGTGCAGCTGTATGAAATAGTGTAAGAGTAAGCCTGAAGGTTTTCAGTCTCATTACTGCGGAGATTTGTGCACAGCCAGCTCTGCCACCTCTTTTGAAAAAGGTACATCACTGAATGTTGTTGTCATGGTTTCCTTTGTTCCAGCCTGCTTGAATGAGACACTCTGGATTACTGTAAACTTGCAGTTGCGAAGGAAAAGGCGTGTGCAAGCGACAGCCAGCAGAGCTGCACTGCAGGTTGCACCGAAGCTACATGTGAGAGGTGACGCAAGGACGGAGGACCCCGGGATTGTGCGGTGGACCCTTTAGACAAAGAGGGGAATGAGGACAAAGAGAGAGAACAATTCTGTTTATTTGAAGTCATGTCCAGCTGTGACTGAATTTCATTTTGTGGACCTTTCCTTGTTTTTTTTTCACCACTGTTGCCATAGCAACACTCCCATTAATTGTGTAAAGTATCTCAGTTCAACAAACCCTTGTAAGGCGGCACCTCTTGTCAGGTTATAATGCGTTGCAGTTATTTAATTTAAGGTTACAAATGAAATGGCAAAACGAAGAAATGCTCGAGTGTGTTTTTTAAACTGACACGTTAAAGAGAGGAAACACACACATTTTCTACCCAGGTCAGCACCGTGCTTCTAATACATGCATGAACTGCTTGTACTGGCTTTCCTGCGTGCTCCTTGTGCTGTGGGTTGCTTTGAGTTTGGAATCCTTAGTTTGAGTTTGTTTCGATTCTAAAGCCTTTGCAGCTTCGGGATTCCTTTTTGATTTCTATAATAACTTGGCGGATTGGAGGTTTTATTTTAGGGAATATTATTATTTTGGCTCTTTGATTCTCGCTGTTTGGTGTATGTTTATTCCACTGATTAGCTGCAGTTTTGTAATTCTGTGCTTCGGTTTCATCAGAGCTCTGAATGGGCTCCTGTGTCTCATCACAGTGTCGCAGAGTGGGCGGGAGCCATTGGCCATAATGGCCCTGCAGCTTAGACAGCATCCTCCTCTCTGTTACTGCCATCAATAAGTCCGGCTCCACTCCCACAGCATCACTGCCCTTGTGGATCAGTTTGCTGACATCCCTCAGCCTGCTGCCCCAGCATGGAACAGCATGGAGGATAGTACTCGCCATCACAGACTCATAGAAGATCCTGGCCCTTCTGAAGGCCAAAATCATGGTTTTTGTCACACTGATGCAGCGATTGTTCTCGCTGCACCTCCTGCCTGGAGCTGGACTCATCCTTGTTAGCAATGCATCTGACCACTCCTATATCAAACTTCACAGTAGGACAGCCTGAGTGTTTTGCTGAGCACTGATGTGTGAGTAGGGTGAACAGAAGAGGCGTTTAAGCTCCAGCTTCCTCCTATAATTGTTCTGTAATTGTCCCCAGTTCCCTCTGGATCGTTCTCACCTCCTCCCTGTCTCCAGCTCCGAAGGCCCTCTTCTGATTTTTAAGGAGTGCTTTAATGTCCTTTGTCCCACGGCTTGTTGTTTGCTTCCTATGAAGGGAGGCTGGGCTCTCTTTTAGAGATAGGAGTGCAATCATTCGGGAGGGGCTCAAAGTAAGGAAAGGAGCCAGTTGAGGTGGTTCGGGCACTTGATTAGGATGCCTCTTGGGTGAGCTGGTGGAGGTGGATGGGGAGAGGGAGATCTGGGCATCTTTGCTTAGGCTGGTTGGATGGATGGCTTTTTGTTTGGGTGGCGTCCTGGTTGGGACAGTGGCATCCACACAAAAGTTAATGTAGCCTGTGATGCATTCTGTGAGCCTGTTGTTTCCCCTCTATTAGTCCACTGGTGTTTGGTCTTGCCTTCATGTTTTAGCGTCTTCTTGTGTGAGATGTTCATTTCCTGTTTTGTTTTGATAGTTATTACTTGGGTCTTGATTTGGGTTTTTGTGTTATTGTCCTCCCTTAGTCGCATTCTCTCTGCTCAGTGTCTTTGTCTATACCTGCCTTCTTCCAGTTTATGTTACCAATTCCAACCCCCTAATGTTTCTCTATTATGTTTTATCACTCATTTGGACTTAAAAATTAAATTAAAGCTTGCTTTTGGTTGAATTATTTCTGTTTCCTGCCCTTTGGGTCATTAACTCTCTGCACATACTTGTGACACTAATGCTTTAATGAGCCTTTAAACAGGCTGTTCATGCTCAAAAACCTCCAGTGTGGCTGAAATAAAACAATTCTGCAAAGAAGAGAGGGGCAAAATTCCTCCACAGTGATGTGAAAGACTCATTTCCATTTATTGCAAATGCTTGATGGCGTTTACTGCTTCCAAGAGAGGTACAATGAGTTATTAGGAAGGTGTTTACTTTGTCACATATGACCAGGTATGTCTGGATAAGTTTTTTCCTTTAATAAATTAAACCATTTATTAAATGATTAGATGAGAACATGTCATGATCAAATCCACACTTTTGCTATCTTAACATGTTACTACAATCCATATTACATTCTGGACAGTAATGTTTAGACTAATCTCCACTCAAAGACTTATACTGGCTTCAGTGTGTCCATGAAAGATTTACTGGCTGAAGGTTTTTGTCATCTTTACAATCCTGCTTCGAACTCTGTTACCGAGAGCACGGAACAAACAGCAGGACCTGTTGACAAGTGTGGAAAATGATGAAAACTTTGTGTGCTGATGGGTTGCAGGCTTGTCTCCAGGATCCCACCAGTGGCAGAAGGGACGGGAAACTATTTGCTGAAACTATCTAAACTCATGAGCCATTTATCAGGTGGACTGTAATGAACAAAAGCACTACCTTAGAACTTTTTGTCTGCCGTTCGATACCATATATGTCCTGTGTTGCTGTCTAGTTAGTGCTGCTCTGAGCAATCACCCTGTCGGGGGGAGTGATGGATGACTGAGGGGGCTGTGGTAACACGTCAACAGTCTCTCTGTTGAGGGATTCTGAGCTTTTTCTCTCAACCGTGTTCTCATAGGCAATATCCAATTCTTTTTTCCAAAACTGCATATCTTTAAAGAGTAAAATACGATGAAACATTTGGGGCTTCAATTAGAATGGCATGATTTTGAATTAGTAATGATAATAATGCCTGACACTTATATAGCACTTTTCATGGTGCTCAAAGCGCTTTACAATTTCTTGCACTATTCATTCTCAATCACACTCGGTGGTGGTGAGCTAATAATGTAGCCACAGCTGCCCTGGGGCAGTGTGACGGAAGCGTGGCTGCCAATCCGCGCCTACGGCCCCTCCGACCACCACCAAACACACAACACATTCACACTTAGGCAATGTGGGTTAAGTGTCTTGCCCAGGGACACAATGACAGTATGCACTCAGACAAGGACCCGAACCAGCGGCCTTCCAGTTGCAGGGTGAGCCCCAACCCACTGCGCCACTGCCACCCCACAAATTAAATTTAACAGATTTAACAGGAAGCCAGTGAAGATAAATGACCTTTTTTTTTCCTTGTAGAAATAGCTCTTTGAAGGACGTTTCTGCTACCTATTTTTGTGCAAAGCTAACGGAACCTTATGCTATGTTAATGTAACAATAAAACATTATTACATGAGACCACAAACTTTATTTCAATCTAAATTCTAATTCTAATGCATGCACTCAGTTTGAACAGTGTTATGCAGAACATGAGCAGAGAAAAAGAGAGAATTAAAAAAAAAACTCTCATTGCTGTTAGGGTTAGGGTTAGAGGTGACTCTGCCTCATTACCTACACAGAAAATGAGTACAGTCAGGGGTTGCAGTGGGATGCAGCAGGTGTAAGTAGAGATACCTGAAAATTCTACTTAAGTACAGTAACTTAGTATATATACTTCATTACTTCCCACCTCTGTATTGCAGCAGTGGAGTAGCTGGGGAAGGATCGACCGGTTTTCTGATCGATAGATGGCCCACTCAGGAATAAATCCATGAGTACATTTGAACATATCCTTGAGGTAACAGTTGTGGGTCAACTGCAGATTAACATTGAGATATGAGAGAAAGACTTCAGTGTTGAAGGAAGATTTCTAAACTCCTGTGTTGGCGGGCACCTTGCATAACCTTAGAGGCTATAAAAATGCATAAGATGCAAAATGAAGAGCTACTCAGCAATGAATTGTGTGTTTAAAAGCAGCAAAGTCGTTTAATGAAAATACTAAGAATTAGAGTAAATGTCTCTCCCTACAGGTACACTCGACACAGGAGGAAAAAAGTTCCCAATCAGTTAAGGGTAGTTTTCTACATTGATGTGAAAAAACTAATTTTTCCCTCTTCATGAATTATTTGTTTTTGCATATTTGTCACACTTACATTTTTCACATTAAACAAATTTTAATAGTAGACAAAGGTAACCCAAGTAAATACAAAGTGCAGGTTTTTTTTTAACACAATGATTTCATTAAGGCGAAAAAGCTATCCAAATTTACAGTACCTGGCCCTCTGTATAAAAAGTCCTCCTCTGAATGGCTTCAAAAACAAAATGGGGGTTTTGGAGTGGCCTCTGGTCAAAGTCCAGACTTAAATCCAATTGCGATGCTTTGGCAGACCTTTCATGCTCGAATACCCCTCCAATGTGCCTGAATTGAAACAATTCTGCAAAGAAGAGTGGGACAAAATTTCTCCACCTGTATGAAAAAAGGGCAAGTAGGTGGGATAACTTAATTAGTGGACTCACCATTTAAGAACTGCTTCATTACATCCATGAATATTCCCTGAGGTCTTTCTCTTTCCTCCTGCCCTCCAGCTCCATCTTCAACATCCTTCATCCAGTGTAGCCACTCTTCCTCCTCTGCACACGTCCAAACCATCTCCAACTTTGTCTCCAAACCAATCAACCTGAGCTGTCTCTGTATTCATTTCTAATCCTGTCCAACCAAAAATCTTAACATCTCCAACTCTACCACCTCCAGCTAGACCTCCAGTCTTTTTCTTATGATCGACAAACTATCATCACAGGAGGTCTCACTACCATCTTGCAAACCTTCCCTTTAACTCTTGCTGCTATCCTTCAGTCACACATCTCCACCCTGCCTATACTCTCTTCTTCACCTCTCTTGTGCACTGCCCATTGCCACCTTCTCCCTCCAGGTCACAATGTTGTCTGCAAACATCATAATCCACGGAGACTCCTGACTGACATCTATCGGCCTCTCCATCACCACTGCAAGGAAGAAGCAGCTCAGAGCTGATCTCTGATGTAATTCTATCCTCAACTTGAGCTCATCACTCCTCATACATGTCCTGCACCACCCTCGCATACGTCTCTGCCACTCCTGAATTCCTCAAACAATTCCCATTTCTTCATGGCATGGCTCATCAACGTTATCTAAATTTAGTTACTGCAGCTCTGCATACCACCCTTGCTCTTGAAAAAGGAAACAAAATGTTGACGTAATCAAATATCAAATTCGAAGACCTCTGAGAATGCACACCTCCGCCAAGGCCGCTCACTCGCTGGGCAGCATTTACTTTTAAGGGAATAATTTTGTATTTTGTACATAATCATTTTGTTTTCTTTGTTCTTTTAAAGAAACATTACGTAGGAGAAGGAGTTGATACTGATTTGTAAGTAACTGGACATGAATAACTTGCACTGATTATATATCACGTTACATTATGTTTATAGCTAGGCAGCTCATTCTCTTTTCTCTTGATAATACTTTATTTAAAGATCTCACACATTTTGGGGTCAGCTTGAAAGAAAGGCAGCTGTGAAATGTAAAAGCGAGATCAGAGGTCAACTGTGATATTTTGAATCCCCATATGTGCTTCCCTATATGCTTTCAATGCAAACAACTGCAGCAGGAAACATGGTTTAAAATACCTCTATATAGCATTATTATCACTTTGACCTTCAGACCAAGGAGAGGTCAGAGGTCAAATGTGACATGATATTTAGAATCTTTATACAGTACTTTCTAAATGTTGGCAACACACGCTGCACTTGTAAGCATCGTCGTTTCTGAGTTATTAGGTTTTTTTGTCAAGTTGACCTTGAAGACCTTAGTAGATACAAGGCAAATTTAATAGAGCCCTACAAAGTTTAATCACACTTTATTCAAAACGTTTCAAACTATCAGGTTTACAAACAGAACAACACACCCCACCAAAGACACAACCTCTGCAGAGGTAATTAATTGGGTAAAGAACATTACTTCCATACCTGTTTACTTATTGAAACTAGTCGAACTGCACAGCACATGCACTGTTCTAGTCAGGATATATTCCATGATGGTTGCAAATGGCCGGAGTTGGCGCAATAAAAGGCAACCAGACTTGTCTTTTAACTCATGATTGTTACCCATACTGGCTAAAAACTGCAACAACCATTTAAAATGATTTATGATGTTTTTGATAGTTATTTTTTTAATATCGTAATAAACACTGGATCAGTGACTGACACACACAACCAAACCCCCTTGTTGGCAGGTATAATAGCAAAGCAAAGTAAAGCAGGTCCGGTGAGACGAGGTTTACCATGCATGGATGATGGGTTTGGTTCTCCCTTTTACATCCACAAAGCCAATTCCCTCATCTTCACATATCCAACCCACACACATGCACGCACGCACGCACACACACACATTAATTCAATTCAGTTTTATTTATAAAGCCCCAGTTCACAACAACATTTGCCTCAAGGTGCTTTACATGCACTCATATACACAGTAATACAAAGCTCTCTGCTTCCCTGGCTTTCTCACTCTGATTGCAATTAGTGAATTATGCACTTGGACTTTGGCCAGCTATGCGGAATTCAATTATTCATAAATGTTAATAGGCAGTCTCTATCTCTCTCTTTCTTTTTCATTTTTCCAGTCCCCCTCCTGTGACCTTGCTCTTATAGCCCATACCAAATAGGTAATATTGACCTTTTCATTTGGGCATGTTAATAGGAGTTGCTTTCTATTAAAACAAATGATGATACTGTCTGTAAAGCATAATACAACAAGTCATTTCAGAGGGATTACTTTAGCTTTCAGCCAGCAAAAGCAAGTGTAAACTCAATATAGTTTAGGAAAGTCAAATTAAATTGAACTGAAGTGATGAATGAAGTAAACAGAGGCTGAAAAAAGAAAATATTCCAGGTTTAGCACCACACAGTCAGTGGGATACTGCGTTGTTGATTACTATACCAGTGTGCATTCACTTATAGCAGCTAGTACGCAACCCAAGGCATTTATTAGTATCTGCAATTTATTATTATTACTTTTTTTGCTTTGAATTCTCAAAACAGGAATGTCCTCTCTCTTGATGCAGTTCTCAAAACAGTTCAGGCATTTTTCACAACACGGACTCACCTGAGCAAAAGACACTACAGCAATCAAAACCTACTGCACATATGTTAAAACATAAAAAGTTATTCAGTCACTTCAACTCTGTGATTAAAACCTTTCCTCACCATTTTAATACTTAGACTTTAAATTGTTTAGGGTTTATTTATTTTTTTTTGCTTTTTTCAAAACCTTACTGACTTTGGAAAAGAGTACTGTAAAAATGTGGATCTGATGTAGAGTAAAAAGTGTTCAGATGCAAAAATGAATTTGAAAAGATTCATTTGTACTTTTACAGAATGATCATAAAGTACTGAGAAACAGGTACGCTGTGAACCCAAATTTCAGGACTCAGGAATCCAAAAATGAATAGAAAATAGAGTTTTAATACTGATGACTCTCCAAAAAAAAAAAGAATACAAACAGAGAAAGAGTGGAACGGGGACTCGGACTAGGAACAGGAACAGAGCACAGCAGAGCGTATGAGGGGCACACAGGTGGAAAGGGAAAATCGAAAACATCAGGGAACATAGCTGAAAATAAGCCAGAGGAAGCAAAACAAGACTATGCACAAGAGACAAGGGGCTGACAAAATTAAATGGAAAGAACTAAACAAGAGAAGAAGAAGAAAATCCCTTTATTTGTCCCACAATGGGGAAATTTCAATGTAGTAGCGACAGCAATTGTACAGCGAAAATATATAACAAAAATACAATAAATACTATGAGAAGACACAATAAGAAAGTATTTAAAAAATGATAAAAATGAATAAGAAAATACAATATGGTATGTATGATATGGTATGTACATAGTGTATACACTATGTACAGTATAATATAGACAGTAGCAAAATACAGACATCAAGATTTGTCAGCAGTGTAGATATATACACATGCATACATGGGGAACACCGGACAGATTACTGAAACCAACCAGCTGATGTATATCGCAAAAGCAGTGATCCTTGAAAGTCTTAGATATAAGATGAATAGCCATAAGGAGCCATGGAAAACAAAACTCAAGGCTGAGATCAAGGCAGGATGGAAGGAAGCCAGCCAGTGATGATGAATGGGGTGCTTAAGAAGTACAACAACCATAGCTGAAACTTTAGAAACAGCTAAGCAAAGACTCAAAGCCTTGGCTACCCGCTTGAAGAGGTATATGAAAGAGATAGAAGCCAGGAGAATAAACCAGATGTTCTCCACTGAACCATTCAAGGTGTACTCTCTCTGTGGCAGGGGGACAAAATGAGATCTGCACCTCCACCAAGGACGGTGGGTATTTCTCCTCCCTACCACAGTGGCAGACACTGCTCACGGCTTCTTCACCTGTCTGCTCTTCACCCGCCGCTTTTCTGGCTCGAGAGTGGGATGCGGATAACAAGCCTGCAGCTGCTGCGCTTCCCATCTTTTCTGGCAGATGAAGCGGGGCTCTCAGCAGCAAGATCTACAGCTATCTCCGGCAACCTCTCCATTCTCCACTTCTACGTCGCTGCCGCCTGTTTCCCATCCCAGGAAAAGGGGTGCTCGGCAGCAAAGGAAGGATTACTCATCGCCAGCTCCTGGTCTAACGGCAGAGGAATTGTTTTTCCGGTTCCTGGGATACGAGGGTCCCTGGCCCCCCAGCGCTTCCACATCGCCACGGTCAGCTTCAGAGGGAGGAAAGCTAGGCTCCCAGCAGCTAGAGCAGCAGCACCAAGCTGCCGCTACAAAGAGCTCTGCACGGCCCCAGTCTGGTGACACTGTGTACGCTGTGCAGCCTCAACGCCCTACTGCTGGCACCGGGTCAATTAAAGTTCGCCCAACAGTAAATGAGACTGACTCTGTCCTTAGACCACATAAGAGAACTGTAAATGCTACTGTGACAACAAAGACTGGCCACGGACGGGCCGACCTCTGCACCCGTTCCTGTTCCGCAGGTGGTGCTGGCCACAAATAGGCTCAGTCCTGCACCCGTTCCTGTTCCGGGGGTAAGGGCAGCCAGGTCTGAAGCTTCAGTGTCCCCTCAGTCTCAGTCCCCAGTGTCAGCTGTAGCTCCAGCATCCCTGTCTCAGTCTCCAGAGTCAGCTGCAGCCTCCCAGTCAGCTGCCCCGTCACCTGTATGTTGTAACCTCCGATTACAACATACAGTCAGCAACATTCCTATCATTTACAATATATGGATGTGTGCTTACGTGCATGTGTGCGCTTTAATGTGCCGACTTTGTTTGCATATGCATACGAGGTTGGCCGTAGGTGTCCTTGGTTGTAACTATAAGGAGGAATTTCTCTGTGTGTGTATATGTACAGTACTGTGCATAAAATACAGGCCGCTTTTCCCCCTTCCATTGAATCCTATTAAGGATTAGCCTTCATGTTGGAGCCTAGACAACATCAAAAGGTACCGCGAGACAGATGGGCGCCACCTGTCCTGGCAGTGAACCCAAATAATAGCTTTTTGCTCCACGTGTTGGGTGGAGACTTGCCAACATCAAAAGGTACCGCGAGACAGATGTCCGCCACCTGTCCTGGCAATGAACTGCAATAATAGCTGTTTGCTCCACTTGTTGTGTGGAGTCTTGCCAACATCAAAAGGTACCGCGGCACACTGTCTCCAGGCAATTAACCAATGAGGATCAATTTTTCCACGTGTTGGGTGGAGCCTAGCCAAGTTAATAAGTACAGCAACACAGGGACAGGGCAGCCTGACTGGACATCATGGCAAGACTGACCACGGCACTTCGCCACGAGATCACTGTTCTCCATCGGCTTGGCCTTTCCCAAAGGCAGATTTCCCGACAGACTGGGGCGTCACGTTGTGCCATTCAGGGCCTCATCAAGAAGCACCAGGAGACGGGCTCCGTGGAGGACCGCAGCCGAACGGGGCGTCCACGGAAGATTGATGCTTCCTGCGACCAGCACATCAAGCTGATGTCCCTCCGGGACAGAAGGCTCACCAGCAGTGCCATCGCAGGGATTCTGCACCAGACCCACGAGCTGCAGGTCCACCCGTCAACGGTACGGAGGTCCCTGGCCAGGGGCAAGCTTCACGGGCGTGTGGCTGCAAAAAAGCCCTTCCTCAGGCGCCAAAACCAGACCAGGAGGCGCCAGTTTGCGCAAGAGCACAGCAAATGGCGACCAGAACAGTGGCAACAGGTCCTGTGGACGGATGAGTCCAAATTCGAGCTGTTTGGCACACGGAGGAGGCAGTACGTGCGCAGGAGAGTCGGGGAGCGCTACCTCAAGCAGTGCCTGCACCCAACTGTCAAGCACGGTGGTGGTTCGATCCAGGTCTGGGGGTGCATCTCCGCACAGGGCCCCGGGGACCTTGTGAGGATTGACGGCATTTTGAATGCAGAGAAGTACCGCCAGATCCTCATTCACCATGCCATTCCGTCAGGAAGGCGCCTGATCGGAGACGGCTTCATCCTGCAGCAGGACAACGACCCGAAGCACACCGCCAACATGGTCAAAGACTTTCTCCGGAGGAAAGAGGAGGCGGGCACCCTGAAGCTGATGTC